>CAJDSM010030118.1:0-17938 GCA_903981925.1 Ostrea lurida
ATGTGAATAGATGCCAACAGAATAGTTTACCGCCTTTGAGATGGGCACTATGTTCCAGTAAATGCACAATAGAAATTTACAGGAACCTCCCAAAAATACTTGCGGACTTCTGCTCGTTAAGAGAGAATCAAAGAATTTTTGCTTCAAGACAACATGTGACTCAGGTACTGCTAAAATTATGGATGGGCATCATTTTTTTTATGTTTTGTTCGTCAGTGTGATTAAAACTATGCCTATCTCGTAATAACTGCAAAGAATCACACATGATTGGATTTGTACTTATTTTTAGCATGTCAAATTAATGTGACCAGCTGATTTGACATAATTCATGAATTAACATTTTTCTATCAGGTTATGGTAATGAAAAGTAGATGCTTTTGTTTAATAGTGTAGGTTTTTCAAATCATTCATCAATAATAATGTGGCTGTGTCTTTATACTGAAGTTTTTGCACTGTGGTTTCTAAGTTACTACGTCATTGAGCTAGATGGAACAATCTAATACGTTGTGTGGATGGATTTGATATTAAGATGGAGATATCTTTAGGAGGTTGGACATTCACAAAGCGAGATGTCAATGACATCACAGGTTCATGCAATCATCTGATTCATCTGAAACTTAAACGAGTGCTCAGAAAAGTCAACCTGATCCGACTGAAACCGAGGGTTGGGATTACTACAAGGAGGAAACTGCATAGAAAATTGCCAAAGCCCTGGGGCAGTGGTCAGATTCTAAAACCTCAGACAACTGGGGTGGTGGTCAGTCGACAACTGAATGGACCCAGTCAGATTCGGATGACCTGAGGAAGAGTCTGAATGAGGTCCATGGTGGATTCGGGCACTGGTATGTGGAATCAGAGCCTGTCAGCGGGACACACGTCTCCAGTACACAGCTGGCTGGACGCAGCACGGGATGGATGGAACAGCGGACACGGCTTCCGGCTGGGATCTCACACAAACACTGCCGACGAGTAAGAGTAATACTCTTTACTGAATATAGCAAACTATTTTATTGATTAGTTTTGTTTTTCATATAAACAACAAATATTGACTGTGTTTTCGGGCGTCATTGATTATGTTAGTCCCTCGGGACAAAAATATTGCCCTCCACTCCGCGTCGGGCAATATTCCGTCCCTTGGGACAATGTTGCCCTCAACCCCAGTCAATATTTGTATAATATTTACTGTACAGCAAGCAATATTCATGGCATTACATTGGGGGTAAGAGTATATTCAGTCCGTTTGTATGCCATCCACGTTGATTTAAATGTCTTATGAAACAGACGTGAAATAATTAAAGAAGCAGAATTGTTTTCTGAAGGCTGCTTAGTTGCATGCATTTGTGCAAACAGTAATGGGATCCCAAACACCGGAATAACATGCACATACATGTACGTACACCNACTGGAATAACATGCACATACATGTACGTACACCTAACGTTGATTTCCATTAAATCATACACTGCCAGATGCATCTGTACGCGGAATATGACGACATCGAATTCACCTAACAAAAGTTGTTTTATCAGCAGCTCCCATCCATACCCATTTACAATTCAAATATCTTTGTAAAAATGATTTTTGTAGATTCGCGTGTTTCCAATCAGCTGGTACTTGATTTCAAGTCATAAAAGTGCTTGAATTTATTGATTTAAATATCTGCACATTCAAACCTTTTGCTGATATCACAACTACAAAATTCACCTCGAAATTGATCGTTAACCTATTACCGGTCTTATGGACCGCTGGTGGACAAAAATTCACCGGACTTTTAAAATATATACTGGTTTTGCTGGTAAGACCGGCTGATTTAAAAAACTCTGGACTAAATGTTCTTCACTTTATTCAATATTATACTACAATGTTTAGGCAACCTTGAAGTTGCAAAAGTAATGTTAAAGCAAATAAAATGACAATTTGCAGTACTGTGTACTATAGTTTGTTTCCAACAGGTGAAACTGACATAAAGGCCGATCAGTTAGCAGATGGTGTTGCCTGGGACACCAATACGAACCAGTCCGGTTCTTGCTGGGACTCTGGCGCAGTCCCCGCACCAGCTGCTGTGATGGCCGAGAAGTGGAAGTCGTGTGCCATCTGTCTGGAGGAGCTAGAGGACAGCGAACTGCTGTGTCATACTGGCTGTGGAGGAACCTTCTGTCAAACTTGTCTGGAGGTCAGGTCTTTTATTGGGGGTCAGAGTGGGGAAGAAGGGATTCTTTATTTTTCTGATGAAAACTTTTTCAAATTCTGTTGATCGTCTCTTAGAAACTTTTAATGTTAAATCATTACACTCAGCAACATTGGCACAAGTATATATGCCTCCTTGATCAAAGATCAAAGAGGCATATTGTTTTTGTTGGTCTTTCTGTCTGTCCTTGAAGGTAAAGACTTTTTTCTTAGTGAATTAAAAGGTCAAGATTTCTTTGCTCTGTTGTTCTTAGCCATAGTTCCAGATCAAGGTCAAATATGTCACAATTAAATGTGGCCATGCATCGTTTCTGAACAGTTGCTTTACTATTTTCCAACAGTCTCCAAAAAGACACACTTTCTAGCAAGCCAAAATTGCTCTGATAAATTATTGTGCATTTTTATTTCTGTGAATGACCTAAATATGTGTCTCTGTGTCATGGATTGATAAATGGTTAAAAAACTCATTTCTGTATACACTACTGTCCATTGATGAACAATTGTGTTAGATAATGTATATGTGTATAATGTTCTTGTATTTTTTTTTAGATGTCAATCAAACACTGTGGAGAGGAAAGTTATGTTTGTCCGGTGAGTAAACAACTACAATAAACTTCCATTTGAAATGTATAGAGATTTTTATACCCCAGCTCTGAAGGAGGGAGGTATACTGTTTTATGTCTCTCTGTCCTTCCGTCTGCCCGATACAAATATTTTCAACGACTTTTCTCTGAAACTGCATACTGTGGAATCATCATTGTTACGTGGGGGCTAATGTCGGGATTTCGTGCGGTCACTCTCACCCACGAATTACGTCCCTGAACTGACTTTATTTTCCTTTTAATTGTTATAAATAATTTGCCGTTCGACATTTATTTGATTAATTACCAGAAACTACAATCCCCACGAACAGCAGATTTTGGCTGTATCCACGAACATTGGCCCACGGATTTAAAATGATTCCACAGTATCACAGCACTTGATATTTGGTATTATCCTTATCTAGGGGTCTTTATACCGCGTTTACCAAAATTCAGACCTTTTGCGTGTCAACTTCTTTATCCGACTTTGAAAACGTATTCTCGTCCATCCGAAAAAATATTTTTGTCGCACTTTTCTCTGAACTGCATATCACGGCCACTGATATTTGGATGATATCACCTTTCATTAGGAGTCCATACTGCGCTTACTAAATTCAGACCTTTTCGGCATGTCAACTTACCAGTTAACTTGATTATCAACCTTAGCAAAAGATGAACAAACTTACTCTAAGTTTGCAGCTATATATCTACATGTACTGTAGAGCGGGGTATCTCCAGTGGGCCAGAATAGCTCACAGAATCCTTGTTGGTTGGTGTTTTAGATTTTACAGTATTTTATCACAAACGATTATTAGTTGAAAATCAATTCTAGATTCAATGCACCGCTTTTGCGAAATTAACTAATTAAGGTGTTGACGTATTACAGAGAGTTTTGATAATTAATTTTGTATGTATATTACGTCATATGTGATTGTTTTGTACTTTATAACTCTGTTGTATTGGGTATAAATCTTGGTCAGCCTGAGCAAAGTGTGTTGTCCTTTGTAGTTTAGGTGTGGTTCCAGTGCTGCTATCCTGATACGAGGACTTCTGTCCTGTGGGGGGGATCATCGTCAACACAAAACTATACGGTCAGTAAAACGCAACTACCGGTCTAAGTCGCAAAGCCGTTAGTTATCAACTAACCACAAGACTTATGGTCAGTAAAACGCATCTACGGTCTGAAACGTCCAAGCTCTTATTATCAACTAACAAAACTTTATGGTCAGTAAAAACGCATCTATGGTTAGAAGTCAAGCTCGTTACGGTCAGTTTAAAAGCAGCTACGGTCAGAACATTGACAAGTCGGTTGATTATCATCCTAACACAGAACTTCGGTCAGTAAAATGCATCGACGTATCAGAAATGAAAAAAGCATGCGCCTCAGTCTTGTCTGCATATGTGTTTGTAGTTATTAACAGAAACAGTATTCAAAAAAATTTAACATGATGGAATGGAAAAATTATGACACTTGGGTAGATATATTGATTAGAATCGTTTGAGGGGGGCAGGGTAACATGTTGAGTATAGGATTTAGTTATTGCTTTCACAATATTTATATGTTTTTTAGACTGTTGGCTGTTCCTATTTCTTGCGAGATGAAAGTGGCCCTTCCAGTAAGTTAGTGGGACACCCTCGATATGTATACCTATAAACAACCAATAAGGTGGAGTCTCAGTTTATACGAGCTGTGTAACTCAACCTGGTTCCTGTGTTGGCCTCATTGGTTACCATGGTACTAACTGAATGGAGGTATGTTACACAGAGGTTACACTTTAAGAGAAAATCTAAGAGATGTTTGGTCAACTGTCAAAGAAGATGATATCACGATTTAATAAAAAAAATTCTTTTGTTTAGAACTAAAACTGAACCATTTCTATTTTACTGAAAGGGGTTGTGCTCTCAAGATTCAATACTCAGACCGTTGTCAAGGATGCCCGATCTCGCGAGAATCTTGGAACTTGAGGCCCGCGTGGACTGTCTGTCTGTGTGTCTGAGATGGAATGTCAGAAATTTAGAGGGACCTGGAGAGCTTACAGACCATGAACACAATGGACAGTTACGGGCCAGAAAATCGCTGTTCTGTCTACGACTGTTTACAGGCCTTAAATGACAGGTGAAGGAATTTAAATTACAAGAATTCAATGTCGATCTCATTGCCAAATAAAAATGTGATCTCATTGTCAAATTACAAGAATGGATTCATTGTCAAATGGTTTCAAGAATGTGATTCATTGCCAAATACAAGAAGTTGAGGTTCAATTGTCCAAATACAAGAATGTGATCATTCAATACAAGAATTGTGATTAGAGTGGGCTTTTGTGTGATTACTAGTACTGAACAGGAACATTTTTTCTTTTGCACATGAAGATTTGGATGAGCCAATCCATGGTGGCTTTATGTTGTGCGCTTGTACTAGTATTGAACAGCACATTTCTCTTTCCAGGAAGATTTGATGAGCACAATCCGTGGTCTTTGTGTGATTGTGCACTAGTATTGAAACAGGAACATTTCTCTTTTGCAGTGAAGATTGGATAGAGCACACGTGGTATTCCCTCATGTCAGGAGAGATCAGTGTGCGAAGAAAAACCATCACTGTGTCGGCAGTATCAGACACCCTCATCCTACACCTTAAACGGGTAAATTTTGCACATCCGGCAGCTTTATCTGATAGTTGATTTAATCTTCGCTCCATCCCTTGCTATCTGCCTTTTGTTATTTCTATTTATCTTGTAAAATTTATTACTTTTCAATCGTCATTTTAAAGGGACATGGACATGATTTCTGGCGAATTTCACTTTTTCTATTTTTAATGTTTTTCAAGGTATTTCTTAATTTTCAGGCGAAATTTGAAATGTCAGTTGTTGATTTATTTGAATATATAAAGCCACTGTAGTTCTCAATCTAAATTGTGTCGCCTGCCTTGCGTTAGCAGAAGGCGACATAGGAATCACTTTGATGTCTTACGTTGTCTGGCGTGAACGTCACAAATTTTCTCTCAACATTTTTCTCAAGGAAGCGCACACAGGCCAGATTCCTGATATTTGGCGCAAAGCATTAGTATGGAGAACTGTATTGTGTAACGCAGTTATCCAAGCTGCCACAGTAAATTCCTGTTTGTATGCAACTCTAGAATATTTTTCACATGGACAAATTTTTGGGTCAGAACCACACAGGTCAAACTTCCTGATTATTTGCCACCGAACCACAAGTTATGCAGAACTGTATGTTGAATGCAGTTCGAAACTTGCTGCATGTCCCACTTCTGTTTGATGAACATTTCTGTTACGTCAGACGACTCCATAGTGATCCCTATATGGGGCGCTTGCTAACGCAGGCATGGCGACACAAAAATTCTGCTTTACATAAAGACATTTACAAACATATTTTTAACATTTGTAAACAAAAATACTGGCATGAGATGTTTACATAACATAGAATATTTGTGAGTCTTTATCTACGCATGTTTAACTAACAAGATGACGATTAAAATTCTTGCTGACCATTACCTGAAGGAGCACTGCAACATTTTAAAAAATGAAAAAAAATTAATTTTTAGTCAAACGTGTGTATATCCCTTTAAGGAGCTTTCAACCAAAGTGGGAAAAATGCATTTTTAGTAAAAGGACGTTGAAATGATAGAAGGAACAATGCCCTTTAGTCTTCTATGAGACAGGAATTACAAATTCGGTTAGAAATTGAAGTTGGATTTCTTTTTGAGCACTTGCTCAGTACTGATGAAATACTCTGAAACTTAGTATGAGATTATCAGACTTTTCAATCATGAACTTGTGATACCAGTCTGCATGATTTTTTACACAAGAGTGTATGCGTTTAATATTCTGTTATCAGGTTTGTGTAATCATGACGTTTGATCCAGTAACAAAGGTAGGACCAGAAGTTAAAATTCCCCTTGGAGGACCTCAATTCTTACCCACTATATATCAGGTCGGATCTCTCCAGGAAGTTTACCTATGACCTCCAGAGCATTGGTCCTGTCACTTTTAGGAAGAAAGTAGATGTTTATAGAATACACTTGAAATTTTATAAATTAAAAACTTCATTATCTCAAACTCAATGGAGCCACAGTTAAAAACTCAAGTTTCGTGGATTTGAATATCGGAGGAGTAATAATAGGTGGTGGGACTTCCAATCAAGTTTGAATAAGCATGGCATTTGAGATCATATCTGGTCCTAATTGTTGAAAGATACTGAAATTTTCAAACTGTAATTTAAGAGTTCTTTTAGTATTTTTACTCTGTAAAAATGAAAATACAGCTATATTTACAGATCTCAGTATATGTTACATTGAAAACTTCTCACTGTATTTCGTTCCCCAAATTAATATCTCTCTCAAATGTAAAACAATTCCGATCATTTTGCATTTTTTAAAGTGTAAAAAACTTCATATTGTCATTGAATTGGTTAACAGGTGCCAATGCAGGATCATTACACAAACCAATTTGCTAAACACCCTTAGATATTGGGCAAATGGTTTTACTACAAACGAGAAATCGGTGCACAACCAGTCGCCAAAAAGGCAGGACTGATAAAATTGCCTACATACTATATTTACAACCGACAAAGTACGTTGTCGCAATTATAACCGAGACAAGTCTTTTAAGTTAAAGTTCACTTTAACTTTGACTATGAAGTCAAACTAAAGACCACAATGGCCTTATATTTACTGGCTACACAAAAATAATCACTACTTCCCATCAATTGGGTTTTCGTCAAATTAACAGCACCCAACTAAAATAGTTGTAAAAATAATATTGGATTGGGTATAGGTCAGAAATATTCAACCAATCAAAACATTACTTTTAGATGTTGTACTTATTGGTTGACAAAAGGTTTGGAGTTGAAGAGAGTAAATACGGACTGGTGATACAAGTTTCATATTTCACAATGTTGTATTTCTTGTCACCAAAAAACCCTCACTTTTGGTACAAAAAATATATGACGATGACTTTTTGGTTTGGACCTACTTTTGATAAATTTGAATGGATGCAGTCATAACTTTTGAATGTGATTAAGGGCTTTCATAATTGTTTACATGTGTTCTCCTTTCTCAAACAAAGCAAACTTTTTTAGGGCCCTGCAATCAACAGGATGCATGGTACCCTTTAGTTTCACTTTGTCGATGAACACAATAACTCAAAAATCTATCACATCATGATCATCAGCTGGAAATTTTGACACTTTGTATACCATCACCATATGCAGATGCTTCATACTTGAAATTGGGTTTTTATAGGGCCACATATTTCTGTTGGGGAAACTTAATTTTTCCATAAAAATTCAAGATTTTGCAACACAATATTTTGTACGAACCACAAACTCAAAACCACTATACCTTGTACAATAGCACTTGTTTATACAATATACAGATGCTGTATAATTAAAAAATTTGCCTTAGGGACACTTGCTGACTTTTCCAGTGTCTAGTTGACCTTTGAAAAAACTAACCTTGGCGATAACTTGAGAAATGATTTGTGAGAGGCTCTTCATAATTTTTCCTTTCGACTAGAATTCACTTTTGTTTCACAGGGGAAAACAATCTTCATTTTGTTTAATATTATAATGTGCATTAATTTTATCACTCACTCTGCCAGCAGTCGAGCCAATTGATTTAATTTTCTGAAAAATCTTTAAAAAGCATTACAGAGAATGTAATGAAAATTGGATTTTTCTTGATTTTACAGGACAGACCGTTATTTGACTTTACCTAAAATTCCTCTGGAGCCAATCAAATCAATTAGAGAGAGACGCACTGAACAACGATCCTCAACAGCAGCAGCAGCTGCAGCTATTTCCATTTCATTCAGGAAAAGTATTATGCGACACTTTAAAAACATCTGACTCCAAATGTCTGATGATCTCAAAATCAAGACGAATTATGATGAGGTGGATAAACGTTTTTAAAACAGATGGAACAAAGGAAAGAATATAATAGAAGGAATGCAAATTTACTTCAAGTCGGTATATTGTTTAGCTGGTTCTTGTTACATTTATGATATGGCAGTGGACAATATTGTGTTTGTACTCTCTCATCCAATACAATTTTACTGGTACTCGTCCTCTCTACTCCCTATTACTCGGTACTGTGTCCTCTCATATTCTCATCATTTACTCAGTCACTCTCATATCCCTCATCTATATTTGGTACTCCTGTCCTCTGCTATCCCATCATTTACTGGTACTGCCTGTACTCTCTATCCCATCATTTATGGTTACGGTTCTCTCTATGATCCCAATCATTTACTAGGTACTCAGTTCCTGCTCATTATCCCATCGATTTACTGTAGCTCTCATCCCACATTTACTGGTACTTTCACTCACGTATATTCCATCAATTTATGGTACTCTCTATCCCATCGATTTACTGGTGACTCTGTACCTCTCATATCCATCATATTATAGCTACTCTCGATATCCCATCACTTTACTGTACTCTCCTATCCCATCATTTCTGGTACTCCTGTCCTCGCTATCCCATCAGTTTATGGTTATCTCTATGCCATAGACGGTACTCTGTACTCTCATATTCCTCAATTCAGTTTAATGTACTCTGTATCTCTATCCATCATTTACTGTGACTCTTATTACTATCCATCATTTACTGGTACTCTAGTACTCTCTACATTACTCGGCTACTTCTGTACTCTTCTATCCCATCATTTACTGGTGACTCTGTACTCTCCTATCCATCATTTCTGGTTACTCTTTGACTCTCTATATACCATCATTTACTCGGTACTCTCTATCCGATCATTTACCTGGTACCTCTGTCCTCTCTCTCCCATCATTTACTGCTTACTCCTCTATACCTCATTACTGGACTCCGTTACTCTCTATCCATTCATTTACTGGTACTCTAACTCTGCCTACCCATTCATTACTCGGTACTTCTATCCATCATTTATGGTACCTATCCTTACATGCGTTTCACCGGTATTTTTTCGCTCAAACGTACATTTTGTGGCAGAGAGTGCGTCCTCATAAATACACTGTCACCACTGAGAACTTTGACAATCACAACTATATGTTGAACCCTGCTATTATCTGTAAAAATTCCTTTAGGTTTTAGATAAAGTCGCTCTTTCTACAAAGAATATAAGCGTACAGGGTACCAGTGTGATATAAGGGGGCATACTAATGCTTAGACCATGAATGTGCATTGAGTCGCAATCTTAATTATAAAGACGTGAACATTAAGAGGGAAGACATGTCGGGTAAAACAGAATAGTCAAGGTAAAAACATTCTAAAATACGTTATAAGAGCCGAGTTGTGTCATTTTAGATCAAAAGTAATCAGATTGAGGTGCTTGATCAGAAGTTTGAAATTGTGTCAGCAATTTCATAAGGTCAGCCCTATTGAATGCTCAAAGTGAGCTAAATTACCAAGATCATGGCAGGGTGCTCGTGTCGCTTAAGCCCTTGGATATTTAATGTTGTGTAATTATCATTGTTTGTGTTCAGAGTCTGCAATTAAGTTGCAGCAAGACCTTGCATTAGCGAAATTGAAGCGAAACAGATAGCCGGTCTGTTTTCATGAAGTGGTTTTTTTTTTTTTAATGGAGTACACTCTAGTGATTGAACTTTCTGTGTCCCTTAAACATTACACTCAGAGATCACCCACCCCCCCCACCCCCCACAATAAAAAACACATGCGGAAATGCTAGAACTTTTGCTGGTCCTCGAACATTACAGATTATATCATCAGAGATAATTCTCTCTCTCTCTCTCTCTCCTCCCACCTCCCCCCCCCACCCAACCCACCCCCACCCCACAAAAAAACATCGGTTAAATGCTAGAACTTTCTGCTGTCCTTCAAACATTACAGATTATCTCTCAGAGATCATTCTCCCCCACCCCACCCCCAAAAACACATGGTAAATGCTAGAACTTCAAACAGTTCAAATTACCTCTGAGAGATCATTAAAACACTGATAAATACAAATCAGCTACTAATAATGAAGTTTCCTGTACAGAGCATTGATTTCATTATTGCAAATCTGAAATTGCAGCAAGTGAATAGGGGTGTGTAAAGAATTTTGACTACAGAAAACGATTTTGTCGCCACACATTTAAGTCGATCTGACAGGAAGTATGTAGAAATATTTACCCTTGGCATCACAAAATACGTCGTTAAATTCTATAAAATACAATATTGTGGTTTTTGATTTTATAAAACTTCAAAACTACATCAAAACTTGCCGTTACATGCAACAGTATCCCCAGTTAAATCGGACACTGTAAAATATATGTATAAGCAAGTGACCGATTGCAATCGCATCTCTGTGACATGACATCATATCGTAAAATGTGATACGTATCATATGCTTTGAGAAGTGGATCAAAGAATTTTTCCTTTGGGGAATTTGCAGATGCTTGGAATACCATTATTTCAGTTATGATGCCTTTATTTTTTGCACTTATTTTTACGAGGTTTTTATGTTCATCATTGACAAGAAAAAAATTTGTTTAACAAAAATATCGTATTGCCCATGTTTAATTTTCCTTTGGTTTTACACTTCATAGTAGGCATAAAAACTTAATGCTACAATGCAAATAAGTAATAAATAAAAAAAAAAAAGAAAAGAACATGATCATAGGTTTAATATTGCGGGGACATATCCCCATACCCAGTCAAGCCGTACAGTTAATTGGGATAAAAAATCTTGGCCTTTTCCATCAAATTGTGAAAAACCTCAGATGTAGCATATTCTAAGTTTTCAAAATTCGCAAATATTTTTTTTTCTGTCACTTTTGTCCCACATAGTCGGTAATACACCAGAGGCTATTCACATGTTCATCTGGAAAATTGTTGTATTCTAAAGATTTTTCTCAATTTGATGGGGGGAAAAACACCAGATCACATTGGTTATACAATATAAACTACATTTTTACAATGTGCTCATCCAATTAAATGGCAAGTTACAAGTAAAATTAAATTGTATGCATTTAGCTTGACTTAAAACAAATACTGTGAAATTTATTTTAAACAAATGATGTTGTACATAAAATTTAAGTTTTGTAATGATCGTGGAAAATGCTGTGATATTTTATATTAATTAAAACTTTTTGAATTCAAGATTTGTACTGCTTATACTGAACTTCTTTGTTTTCATAAATATATTTTGATATACGTACTTATAGTTTACATACTTTGAATAATATTTCAGCTTGGAAACTAGCCAGTGAATTTCAAAATTCATATCATTTTCAATTGAAATATTTAAAAAAAAAATTGACAAAAATGATCAAGTGATGATTTTTTTTAAAATCTTATTGATATACTGGGTCAAATCTCTTTGCATTTTATTATCTAACCCCCACCCCCCCTGCAAAGGGAAACATTGAACTCTATCCCTCTTTATATTTCTTTATTACATGAAAATACAACCCAGAGCCATATTAAAAACAAATTCACATTTTCGTTTGTGAGTTTTATGTCTATGTCTTAAATTGGGCCGATGAGTTGTGATAGTATACCAGAATACATAACAATATTGATTATTAAAATTGTGTTCTTTGAGAAAGAGAGCTGCTGTTCGTATTTGATGTATTGTGGAAGTTTTGTGTGAGTATTGTGTGTTGAGTGTACGAGTAATACTATCATGATGTTTTTGTAAAAACGCACTTAACATTAATGAAAAGAAATTTCTATAAAAATGATACAAATAAAATGTTTTACAAAATCTTGTTTGATTATTTACAATGAATGCAGTCTTTCAAACTGTCTCAAAAAAAAAGATAGGAAATGGCACAAATGTAGGTGAAAATGAGACGTTCTGCTGAATGACACAGAATGAGATTCCTCTATGTTACTCCCTGACACGACTAGTAGCCTGTGTATATGTAGGTTTGTGGTGATGTTTGGTAGTGACCTCCTCCGTGGTGTGGACTAGTAGCCTGTGTCTATGTAGGTTTGTGGTGATGGTTGGTAGTGACCTCCTCCGTGGTGTGGACTAGTAGCCTGTGTCTATGTAGGTTTGTGGTGATGGTTGGTAGTGACCTCCTCCTTGGTGTGGACTAGATGGTACTGGGTTATACTGTGAACTCGGGTATCGAAATCTACCAGGTGGCCCGGAGCCAGATCGTTCCCGTTCTTGTTGCAGAATGCAGGGTAAACTGCCATCTTTTGCCATTGTTTTTAAAGCAGTGAAATGCATCCTGGTCATAATTTGTAAATCTTCTAACACTGCAAAATTAATACGTTGGATTAACAAAATGAATTGCCTAGTTGATGCTTTTCTGTATCTCCCAACATGAAAGAGTTACGATGCAACATTTCTACTGTTGATAAAACTTAAGAATGGATCTGTTGATTGACGTTAACCATTGATTTACCAATGTGTGCTGTAAAAAGGTAGACCTTACCACATCCTGTATAAGGTCTATCATCCGAGGTACTCAGGAAAATTTTCTTCAGCGTTTGTATCATGGCTCCCGTCTCTAGTATTAGTTCTGAGGGTGTTAATGAGGAGAAATACTCCATGTCCAACTGGAAGGGATTCTGTGGGGCAGGGTAGGTGTTCAGCTTGACCAGCTCAGCAACAATGTCGTACAGTGTCACATCTGTAGAAAAATCAATGTCATAATGTCACATCTGTAGAAAATCAATGTCATACAATGTCACATATGTAGAAAAATCAATGTCATAATTATAATGTCACATCTGTCGAAAAATCAATGTCATAATGTCACATCTGTAGAAAATCAATGTCATACAATGTCACATATGTAGAAAAGTCAAGAACAGAAATGGTCAGGTTGCTTTAAAAAATGTTATTCAAGATATGCTTAAAGAATGACAAAATTCAACTACAGTTGAACTTCATTATCTTGAATACTGATATCTCGACTACCATGGTTATGTCAAAGTAATTCGGAAGTCCTAGCCACTTTTTATTTTAGTAATTTTACCCTTGATATCTCAAATCCACCGATATCTGGAAGTTTTTTCACAGTCCCATCAAATTCTCGATAACGAGGTTCGACTGTACATGTTAATTTTTCAAAAAATGTCAGATCACTTTCAATAACACATATGCTTCAATGTGTTCACTACAACTGTACAATTGAGAAATGTCATTTAGAGGTGTGAGAGGATTTAATTTCACAAAATAGGTATTGTCTATTCATGACATGCTGAAAAAAAGACGAAGTTCAACTACGCAAAAATTTTTCAAAAAATGTTGGATCACGTACATGTACATGATGCACATCTTCAACGTGTCCATAAGAACTGTACAGAGTTTACAAATTTCAAATTAATGATAACTTGTGTCTTCACTTTCAACAATTATAAGAAATTAGGGCAACATCTACCCCAAACTCTTGTAAGAATTGCAGAACTATAGAACATGATCTATAGATCATTTAATAACTTCTAGAGAGCTGGTTTTCAATTTAAAAAAAAAAAAAAACTGCTTATCTATATAATATCACTTTCAATTTTTCTCTGGGGTTGGTGAACATAGTACTTCTCGGGTGCAGCTAAAGCATCGTATTGACCAAGAAAATGTCAAATATTATTCCACACTGTAAGCATTTAGTCTTACTGCAGTCTTTCCACGAGGCTATGGTTTTCAGCCGGAGAGGACTGTCTTTCTCTGACTCCGAGTCACCCATGAGTTTGATTAGCCGCTGATGGTTGGAGCGAATCCACACATACGGACAACTGTACCTAGCATAGCCCGCTATAAGGAACAGAGTCGAGGCTTCGTCCTGCCATAAAACAAACAAATGTTCATTTCTTAACTCTTTCTTTTAGATAAAATTTCTCAAAAATTTAATCAAATTGTAAAAATGATGTTTCAAAATACATTTTAAAATAATAAGTATATATAGTTTGCTTTACTTTGCAATCTTAAAATTGGCAAGATTGAGTAGACATATCTTTCACACCACCACAGTGTCATGGAGAAACATTGCCAATTTATTGATGGGGAAATAAGTGGGCAACATAAACAAAGCAACAACAAAAATGAAAATCTTCCTAAATTCTCCCGTGACAGTATTAGTTATCCACATCATTTAATATCTGGGTATGTGCAAGCTATCGCATTTAAAATAACGGAGTGGGATTTGAATGATAATTTTGTGACGTACCCCTGGTTGTGTCTCTGAGTCGCTTGGTGAAGCAGGAGGTAAACCAACCCCCTTAGGAACTGCTGCTGTGGTCAAGGTCATCTGGGACCTCAAGGATATCAACAGTGACCTCCTGAAAAAATCAATGGGAAAATAAAAAAAAAACAAAGAAGTGAAAACAGGAAATGGTTGATAAAGTATATTCCATCTTTGAACCTTTGAAAATATTTTTACGGCAATTATTCATGAAGCATTCTCATATGCTATACCGTATAAGCAGAAATTTTAGCGAGGATTTAATTTTGGCATTATTAGAGAGGTCTTTGAGATCGCTAAAATTAAATATCGCTAAAAATTCATTCCAAATCATTGGAATAGCTTTTCAAAGTAATAGATTATAAAATCGCTAAAATTATTTACCGCTAAAATAAAATACCACTTTTAAAGGAGAAAACGCTAAATTTGCGTCTCGCTAAAATTTCTACTTATACGGTATATGCTCTATCCATGTTGACTCTCTAGATCTGGCATGGGTGAAGAGTAAAATTAATGTAAACTTACAGACCAAGAAGCTCGGGTACACAAGAAGATAAATGTGGTATATTTGGACATTAAAATGGCATTCACAGAAATCTTGGGCATTCAGTTGTTTTAAAAGTACAACTTTTGTGCCAAACTTTTTTGTGCAAAATTAATTAAATTGTGTATTATAGGTGATAGCTGATCCTGGCTTTGAGATATATGAGACCAAGAACAATTTTTGTGTAATTCATCAAGAATTCAGAATGAGATACAAACCAGACCAAAAACCTTATCCTTCATAGATTGATTGATTGATTGATTATATATTGTTTTACGTCCCACTCGAGAATATTTCACTCATATGGAGACGTCACCATTGCCGGTGAAGGGCTGCAAAATTTAGGCCTATGCTCGGCACTCAGGGCCTTTGAGCAGGGAGGGATCTTTTTCGTGCCACACCTGCTGTGACACGGGACCTCGGTTTTTCCGGTCTCATCCGAATGACCGCCCCCTTTAGTCGCCTCTTACGACACGCAAGGGGATGCTGGGGACCTATTCTAACCCGGACCCTCACAGGTCTATCCTTCATAGAGTAAGACTGACCTTATAATATGCCTAGCTAACAATCAAAGTACAGAAAGTATTGTTGGGAGTTGAACTCAGTTATTTAAGTAATAATTAATATTGATTTATTTTTACATAATTTGCATACTAAGTTAAGATTGGCTCAATAAATTCATACATATTTATTTACTATATCCAGGGGTTCTGCTTATTTAATTATTTACTACATGCAGAGATTCGTCAAGGCTGGACACAGACATAAAACATGTCCAACTAGAGAAATCATATATCTGTCAAGAAAATAATCTTACTGGTTAAAGATGTGGCCATGTAATTTGATATAAGAAGGGTTTAGAAAAACGTGTTTTCATAAAATGTATCGTGCATGTTTGTGTCAGTAGATTTTTAATTTACTAGACGTATAATTAGATCCTATCATTATATGGAAAAATAAATATGCCAGTATAGTGTCCTCTCTCCACTTTCACTGATTGGAACTTTTAAGTAGAAAAAGTAGAACCATTGAAGAATGATTTCACAATTTAAGAAAGTCGGGCATGGCAAAGTAAATTTGTACTAATTACCAAAAAAAATTGGTAGTCTAAGTAAACACTTTTTTTTGTGACATTTTAAAAGTGGTAAAATTTAAATTCACTCATTTACCCTATGTATATCTTCTCTGGGTTTTTCCTTTCTGCAAATTTCCACAAAAAATGGACATCCGCAGAAAACACCCCCAGAAATCATAACCCCCATCCCCCAAGATCATATAGTCCATTGTAATAAAAATACCATCACCACCCCGAGATCATACAGTTCATTGTAATAAAAATACCCCAGTGATTGCACAGTACATTGTAATAAAAATACCACCACCGAGATCATACAGTCCATTGTGATAAGACTGGTTGAGGTGGCTCAGTGGTAGAGCTCTTGCCTCATGAGGTCGTGAGTTCGAGCCCCGTGCTCAGAACAGCCACGTCAAACCTAAGATGTTAAAATAGGTAGTGATTGCTCCTTCGCCAAGAGCTTGGCATATAGAAGTGCGAATCACAGGTATTTCGGATATGACCTTTAAAACAGAGCTCCCGTGTCGTAGCAGGTGTGGCACGCAAAAGACTCCTCACTGCTAAAAGCCATAAGTGCTAAGCATAGGTCTAAATTTGCAACCTTTCACCGGCAATGGTGACATCTCAATATAAGTGAAATATTCTCAACGTGACGAAAAACAAACAAATAATCAATCAATCATAGTGATAAAAATTTCCAAGAGATCATCATACAATACAATTGTAATAAAATGGTAAAATAAATTAAATAATTTCCAAGTGCAGCTAGGCAAACTAACAGAGGGAGAGAAATTCCCAGTTTAAATTATGAAATCCTGCTGTTAATCATACTTATCATAGGGGAGGTTATTTGATGTCAAACTTCCACTTCGGTTAGGATCTCTGAAAGGTGGTAAACTGGTGGACTCCAGCGTGTGTATGTAATGTGATGACTGAAACAAAACATCAAACATATCAGCTGGTAAACTGGTGGACTGATCCAGCGTGTGTATGTAATGTGATGACTGAAACAAGCCACCAAGCATATCAGGTACATGCAAAAATAATCTGCAACAATGAAACAAAGGAGTAGGCCCAAGAAGGGTAAAAATCTGCCCTGTGAAATGGTAAAAATTAAAGTGAAATTTCAATTAATTATTTCACAACACATCACATAATTTGGTAATGTGTCATCACATACTCTGGTAATGTTTACATCATATCTTTGGTAATGTTTACAACACAAACATACTCTGGTAATGTTTACATCAACATACTTTGGTAATGTTTACAATTAACACAACACATGCTTTGGTAATGTTTACAACACAACACATACTCTGGTAATGTTTACATCACATACTTTGGTAAATGTTTACAACACATACTTTGGTAATGTGTACATTACATACTTTGGTAATGTTTACATCACATACT
>CAJDSM010030120.1:19599-40418 GCA_903981925.1 Ostrea lurida
TCGCTGACGATTATGATAAAAATCTACATAAAACGTGGATTCATTTGTGAACAGAAGCAGTCTCAAAATCGTAATTGCCAATATTCATAGTGTCTGCTAAAATCAAAGCAAGCTTTGTGATGTTTTAAGGTCAAACATAGACATATTCATGGCTAGCGGACATGTAAATTTGGTGCATGTAGTCTATGTCTTAATGTCTGAGTTGAAAATTTCAATCCACGATCATTCCTATACTCCCTACTCAAGGATACAGCAGAGATCCACCGATTGCGTTTTGCCAAAAGCACCATTTTAGGACGCCCAGGAGCTGTCTTTCGTTTGAGATTGCCACTACGAGGTCTTCGTTGCACCCTCCCTGTGTTCTGGAACCTTTCCCATAACCTCTAAATTGCGGTTTTACTAACGTTTAATCATCACGCCACCTGACATTGGCACATATCTATTTTAAACATCTCTATGACACGATTGCTCTACTGTACATCCATAATTTGTCTTTTCAACATTTTATTATCAATCAAGGTCAATAATGGTCAAATTTCAAAACTCCGTAGAAATGTTTGAAAATTAAACTCTTTTACACAGAATTGTTTTTCCTTGACCACCATAAGCTGTTTCTCAATTTTGGGGGTGTGTCATCTTCGCGAGCCAAGTGTTCCCGATTCGCTAACCCTCAATTAACCCCGTGGCAGATTTATCGAGTATTCTCAAAGCCCGTGACTTTGACTTCCCCACCGGCATCCACATCAAATTGCGCCATTCAACTCTGATTGAAAGCATACATAAAAACCAAAGTCAGAATCATTAAAGATTCAGAAAGGCAAGTTTATACGCGATTTACGCCCCCGAAAGTAGAGGTGCTATAAGCTCGGCAAACAAGTATATACCACCTAAATTTAAAAACAACAACAAACAATTGTATCACTCGAGTTTAGCGTCAAGAGGCGTAACATCGCATGTCCATTAATGGCAACATTCCAGTCCGACCTAAATTCAGCCAAGGGGTAGATTTAGAAGTATAAGCGAATCGGACCACTTCGCTCGCGAAGATGAGGTGTGTGTGTATCATATTGTAAGCATCCTAGTGCATGTAGTTTCAGTCAATCGGTAATCAAACACTTGCAGATAAAAGGAGAATGAATGGCAACCACATACATATCATTCTCACAAACAAAACTTTTGTATCAAAAACTAAATGTGAATTTTATTTAATGACCCTTAACGTTTTTTGTGGAGTATATATTCTGAGTGACCTTGACATTCCAAATTGCCTTGATTAACTCTTGCCTGAAATCCATTTGCCTATTATTTATTTGTAAGATATATGGATCAATAACTAGACACCTTTTCCTTATTATATGATATATACTTTGAGCGATCTTAAAATGACTTTAATCTAAAAGTACCCTTTCCCAATGAATATTTTTGATCACTTATGATGAATCTATGATGAAAGGTGTAGGAGATGGAAACTAATATATGTAAAAAAAAAACAAACAAAAAAACAAAAAAAAAAAAAACCCTGTTGAAATAAGTATCATTTATATATTCTGAATGATTTTGTTCTTTCAAAAATGACATTGAAACAAAATGTGTTTGTGAAACAATAATGTCCCCGTATTCCATGCCAATAGAAGAGCTTGTCGTAAAAATTATGCATGTGAAATATGAAAGGCCTCTCATTTACAGTTCAAAAGTTATGGCCAATAATGAAAGTAGGTCAAATCTCAAGGTCAAAGTCAGGAGGTCAAAAATTTTCACCAGTTGAAAGGGCTTGTCATATGGCATACACATTTGAAATATAAAAGTCCTATCTCTTGTTATTCAAATGTTATGACCAAGGTTAAAGTCTTTGAAAAGTAGATCAAAGTTCAAGGTCAAAAGGTCAACATTTTAGTACCAACGGAAAGGTCTTGTCATAAGGAACAAACATTTGAAATATCAAAGCCCTATTACTTACCAAAAGTTATATCCAGGGTTAAAGTTTCAGAGAGAATGACAGAATGAAAGAAAACATCAAAAGGCCCTACTTATACACAACAGTTCAAGCATATGTATTAGTGCTGTGGTCAAAATTTGGAATTTCTGTCACAAAATCAAACATTTTTGTGAAAACAATACAAGGTACGTTTTGTCCAATTACGACGGACTTAATGCAGGAAATCAAACCGAAATGGTTTTAAACTAAGCAGTCTGACCCAGCAAATTGTATCATGCCTTTTACATGCCAATTTTGTGCGGAATTTTTAAATAAAGAAATAAATATGGACTAAAACAGTCATAAACGCCATCATTTTTCGATCCGCTTTCCCTCATTTCTTGCGTCTAACAGACTCATTCACGATTGATTGGTTGATTATATACTGTTTTACGCCTTTTTGGCAATATTTCAGCCATTTCACGGGACTCATTCACGAACAAAATCGTATATACTACACATTAATTTTTTTCTCATGTACTCATCATTCGCATGATATATAGTTGACATGTCTAGCATAATCAACGAGGTTGTGAGACAGCAAAATGTTATCCCTTCCCAAATTTGAGAAATTGTGTCAATTTTGTGGATTTCAATCATATCATTAATACGGTTGTTATATGAAAGGTAAAGTGAATAAACATTATAACAATACAAAAGTAGACCAAATAAGCCTAACTATTTTGTTTTTAATGTTGCTACTCAGAAGAATAGCACCCTATCAAGTCACCAGGTCACTTAGAAAAAGTGCGTAAATGTAAATGTTGGATACAATGGCAGAAAGGATGTTTTATCAAAACTAATTGCTATATTTTCAAAGTTAAAGTACGTATTATATGCACAATAACATTTAGGACACGTGAGTTTACATACAATGCTCATATGGTTCACAGTCTTTGATAACAGTGGTGGTGCGATTTAGGTCCGCCAATTGATTTAATTTGAATTTGCATCTTTGCGTATCCTCATCATTTGGGATAAATATGGAACATTTGTTGATATGAAGATACCCCACCATTATTCAGCAGTCCTCTTTCGTAGATTGCTGGATGCTTCAAAGCAATGAGAAGTCAAACTTGTCTTGCGTTTGAGCCCCTTTCATGTCATGACTGCTTCAAAACAATGACGTGAATATAAGTTGCATTGTTTTAGAAATTAGAGTCAGGGTCTTTTGGATGTGACCTTAAAACGGACATCCAGTTTCTTGCTGTTGACTAGAAATATCCAAAAAAGGTACATCCCATCACTAAATATTGTAGCCGTTGAGTTCTCATTAGGATTATTGTATTCCTGGATGCAAATCACAGTAAACTGGCTCGTAGTTCTCGTGCTGCTAATAACAACCATTTTGTTTAATTTATAAGGTAACCCAGATCAGAATTAAGTGGAAATTTGGATAATAAAAATTCAATGTAGCTTTTAGCTCAAACAGGTCGTGTAATAGGCAACATACATGTACAAATTTGTGGTTCTTATCGTACTATTGCGAGAAAAACAAAATCGCTGGTTTTGGATAGCCATAACAGTCATCAGGACACGTTACATCCCGGTATGTTCCACTGCGACAGAGCATGGTGTGAACCCCCAGCAGCACATCCACTTACCAAATGTGACATCACAGTTTATACCAAACAGGAACTCGTTTTTTACACAAACTTGGAGTAACATGTGGGAAATGGAATCCATTATCTAATAACGTTTGGAGTACAGAATGACGCGGAACAAAAAAAAAATGACGGCGTTTATGACTGTTTTAGTCCATATTTATTTCTTTTTCAGTAAAATTCCGCACAGAATTGGCATATAAAGGTCAATCGCAACTTAGCACATACTACATGTATATAAAAGACATTGGATAGCTATTTGATATTAAAAAGAAATAACATAACAATTTCACAAGCATTTGGCAAGACATTTTTTCATGCATACATAGTTCACTTGAAAACGGCAATAGATATCGAATAGATAGAATGGAATTTTCCTCATAATACAACTACAAAAATTTGTACGTCAAGACGTACCTTTTCATTGAAGTGCGCATAGGGACATTTATACCACAATATACAGTTGAACTTCGGTATCTTGAACACTGATATCACGAATACCATGGCTATGTCGAACTGATTTGGAAGTCCCAGTCACCTATTTTCTGAGTATTTTTACCCTCAATATTTCGAATTCACGGATATATCGAATTTCGAATTCTTTCTTGGCCCCATTGAGTTCGAGATATTGAGGTTCAACTGTATATGCAGAATTCAATAAAAAACAGAATGATGGTTTTAGTTTTAGATACTCACCGCTATATAGTGATGTGGACACTTCTGGGCATTTGTTGTATGTCATATCAAAAACCTGGTTTTCTATGTAGGGGGATCCAAAATCTTGGCAGGCCTTTATCTGACTGTTTGAATTGTTACAGATACCGCCTCCACCATAGTTCATCTCATACGCGAACTGATATATACCCTCAAATGTATCTTTGCAATTCACTGTTTGTGGAAGTGTTCCTGCAATGTTTAATATTGATAACTGAGACTCTGGATTATAAGTGAGATATCGCACTTATATAATTATTAACAATCAATGTTTTGAAATAAAAGAAATACGTGAGCTTGTGAGCACCATTTTGCACCGATAGAGTAAATATATATTTACGAGTACACACGAGGGCGAGTCAATATATTGCCAACCAATCCCATTTCTTATTAATTGAGACAGTAATGATTTCCATGCTTTGTTCCAATGTACATGTTTTATACCTGGGTACAAAATTGTACGCGTATCAAGTCATTCTTTGATAAGATATTGAATGTCAAACGTGGCTAGTGATGCTAAAGCCTAAAGTCTAAAGTTGAGTGCCGTGCAATAATTCGGTGTTTGTATTTTAAGAGACAAAACAGGCAAGGTAATACCGGTACACAGCGAGTTAGCTGATGTTTATGGATCTTATGCACCATCTTATACTCGGGTTAAATTCTAGGCAGGGGAATTCAAACGCGGTATAAATTCTTTAGAAAACGAAGTTAGGTCTGGACGCCAACTGAATGCCACCGTCAAAATTTGAAAGAAAGTTCGGGATCTGACATGCTGTGATAGGCGAATTTGAGTGGAAGAAATAGCGCAGGTATCAGACATTTAACATGGTAACGTTTCAACAATTGTACATGACCGTTTAGGTATGCACAAGTTATAACAGCCCGTTATGACCGTTTAGGTATGCGCAAGTTATAACAGCCCGTTGTGTTCCCAAATCCCTTAGAAATGCGAAAATGGCAATCAGTGCATCAGTATGCAGCGCCTTGTTGAAGTGTTTTAGGTCAAAAGCTGATTTTCGTTTGTGTATAAATATAAGTAGACGAAGTTAATATCGTGTTAAACGTAATCATAATACCCCCCCCCCCCAATATACAAAGTCGAGTGTATGGCAACACAGACATTTGACAAAGGCGAAGGCAGGCCATGGAGGAGTAAATATCCTCTGTTTACCGGTCAAACCAACTGTGAGCCCTAAAAGGAAAATGACAATCTAACAAAGGGTATGAAAGAAATCAGTCAACATATAACTTAATGATAATTTGTGATCGCAAACAATATCATTATAGTGACCGTAGAATTTGTAAAATGATGACTTTGATCGTATCTGGCGACTGTAGATAAGATTTTGGTCCATTGTTATGAGCTAGAGAAACCTCAGAATAGTCAGTGGATAGGGCCTGGGTCCCCCAGGCCAACGAAGTTCAAGACGCGGCCATCTGCTGGCAAGGTGATGATCATATACATGTATAATAGTTTTGAACACAAAATTATTGTAACATGTATGTTGGACTTGTAAACCCAAGAGGATTACAATAACTTGAGTGTACTATGCAGACCTGCTTGAATAGTTGAGAACCACCATTGATGAAAAAATTCGAGGTAAATCTACTGCAACAGGACAACGTGGAGTCCACGCTTCTAGTGGATGCCGTAGAGCGAAACCGGTTTGCACCAACTCCTGCCTATTCACCTGACCTAGCGACCTCATCCTATTGAAAAAAGGATATCCACGGACGTAATTTCCGATCTGACGAAGAAGTTAAGAAGCGGGTTAATGGAAAGGACCGACTTTTTCATTTCTGGGCTGAGGGCACTTGAACACCGTTGGTCTACCGGTAAGTACATTACACTAGAGGGCAATTCCATCTCAAAAAAGAGGTGGATCTCAACCGGAAATAAATTAGACTTGTTACCTATTAACTCGCCCTTGTATTTCAAGTTTCATTCGTTTCAAGTAATCTATAGTGGCATCGTTACTTCGCCATTTTATAGTGCATATATATATCCACATCCTCGCTAAACGGTAGCATTCTGCACATTGAGATGAAAACTTTCCATATCAGAGTTTAGCACGATTTAAACTGGCGTATAATTGCATCAATAAATTCTAGATTATTGATACAAATATTGAACATTGCTATCATATGGTCATGTTTAACTATATTGAAGACTTTTTCACTACATTACATGCTATGCTTGATATAATAAGAAGTAAAGCAGACTTACGATACAGTGTGTCGGTTTCGTCGTTGGAGGGCTGTCTATGTTGTGGACTACAAAGATCGCTTAATCTGATATTCAATCCTGACTGTGCTCTTAAACAGTCCCCTACGACAATAAGTAAACATATGCAGTATTACATGTGTACTATAAATCGTAGTGATACATGACCTTCCATGTAGCTCTGGTGTGTTCTAATCAACACTTTACATCCAGTAGCAATACTGGCTTGTGTTACCTTATAATGTACCTCATGTTAAATTCTCAGAAAACACATTTACAATCAATGTCCATGTTGGGACACAAGGCCCTATCTGGTGGGTGAGAATATTTGCCTCAAACCTTCGACCAACAGACGAAGTATTTTGATAGAACTGAGGTAATGAATATGTTCAATATTAAGATAACGGATAGTAATTATCCTTATAACCCCTGTGGAGAATCCAAAATTAAGAGGGATCCCTGCATCTTCCTGAGGTGGAACTTGGCTACGCGGATTATGTACATGTAGTTTGCAAATATCAGTTCAGTCTCCGATAAACTTGAAAATTATAACAGTTATTTATATGCCACATATGTTTATAATTAAAATGGATGGTTGATACATATGTAAATTCGAATACAATCAATGCAAATATATACGTAAATATGTATAATTTTATTTGTTTTATGAAAAAGTATATTGTTTGTTGGAATTCAAATTTTGATTTTAGTTCATTTTCAGTTTATGGATTTGAAGCCAGTTAAAAATACTATCATGGATACGTTAAACAATAATGATTTATTTAGCATCAATTACTAGAGGCATTTACCTTTCTGATACTGCAAAACATTCGGTGTTCTCCACAGTACCTCAACACAGTGGTAACAGGTTTGTTGGGAATCTCCATTACTGTGCATGAAAATAGTATAGTCAGCTAATTTATCATAATATTTAGGTTTAAGGATGTTAGCTCCTCAGCTTCTAAGCAAATACGCAGGATGTCATAAATAAGTATCTACAGGTTCAATCCTGATCCCATTGGTGCAAAAAATATTACATACTCCTTGATTACTGAACCCCTTGTCCAGTTGAAAGAAAATTGTGTCAATTTAAATTTTGAAAGGATTTGGTAGGAACTATATGTTGTGGCAATCGATTGATAGAAAATTTCTAAATGTGCATGATTTTACAGTTTCTATTTCATTTAATATACCCAAATACGTATATTTCAGCTTTAAAATTTATGATACAAGTAGGCAAAACTTGAATTGGAAATAGTTCACATATTGCAATTTATTAATTTGATGCTAAAAATTGTAACCACGCCATCCACTTTTTATACCTATATTTTAAATCTTAAAACAAGACTTTGAAAATTTTGTGAAAATCTTAAATTTGACATCAGTCCTAACATGTCTTTTGAAACTTTGAAATTCCATATCATGATTTTTTCCTTACATGAAGTGCATAAAGGAAAGCATTTATTTCCATTACATCGTCTCCATTATGAATTCTGTTGAATATTATGCTAGACGATGGGCCAAATATGAAACAGAAGAACTTGATACCCTGTCAGAACGGATTAAAAGTATTAGAAGAATACTAAAGTCCCATATTAGACATATACGTACCAAAGTCGATTCTTCTGCGTTTCGTAAACCAGAAGTGATCATAGAATTAGATAGGTTGCATGAGGAATATATGTATTAGTTCCAGCTGACAAAGCTTGTAACAATATATTAGGAGAGGGAGTTCTAAGTTTTAAGAATTTGTTCCCAATCCTTTTGTCAATAACATCTTGACAATAAAATATGTTCAATTCAATCCAACAATATTGTATTTATCTGTAAGGCTTAATACTGCAACTGCATTTTAAACGAACTTGGTATTAATTGTGAATCGTACTTACACTCCTACTGCTCTTTCAAAAGACAAAATTCTTCAATATCATATTTCAGTTTTAAACTCATTTAATATTCCAGTCAATAGGACGGACGAATATGAATTACAGTACCTATACTGGATTCTCAAACTTCATACAAAGATACAGTAAATGTAGGAAATGTTCCACCAAGCCCCTGTCTTTACCCTTCACGGAAATATTGACAGCTGTGAAGGAGAACCTTCAGACGTATTGTCAAATTACATATGCCAGAAGTGATGTAAATCAAATGTGGATTCTTACAAACCTATAAAGAACTTCTAGTTAACTTGAAATATCAGAACCATTCTCATATCAACAAAATCAAAACATGAATTTTCAACACTTTACACGACCATTCCACACAATAAATTAACAACAAGATTTTTTGACATTATAGACAGTTTCTTCTACAACAAAAATAGAAAACGAAAATATTCATATCTATTGATTGGTCATTTTAAAAATTACTTTGTTAAACTCCACTCTGATTCTACACAGAAGTACTCTGATGTTGATATCAAAGCAATGCTGGAGTTTCTCACTGCCAATATATTTGTAGTGTTTAGCGATCAAGTCTTCCAACACTCTATTAGAATTCCCATGGGCAGGAATGTGCTCCTTTGTAAATGACCTGTTTTTATATTATTATAAGGCACAATTCATTTAAAAGCTTCCATATGTAAAGGCAAAGGTAACGAACAGTGATCAATCTCGTAAGTCACAAACAGAATACAAAAGCAGGAGTTGAGCAAACATGGACCCCTGGACATACCAGAGGTGGGATCAGGTGCTTAGGAGGAGTCAGCATCCCCTGTCGACCGGTCACACCCGCCGTGAGCTTACTGTCTTGATCAGCTAAACGGAATAATTCATAGCCAAATCAGTGTATGAAAAACGGCTTTAACCAATTGATATGAAACACAT
The DNA here is from genome assembly GCA_903981925.1 of Ostrea lurida. Classification (NCBI taxonomy): domain Eukaryota; kingdom Metazoa; phylum Mollusca; class Bivalvia; order Ostreida; family Ostreidae; genus Ostrea; species Ostrea lurida. The sequence continues at coordinate 28,945 of CAJDSM010030120.1, forward strand.
AGACAACTTTGCGCCCAATGACAGGCCATACTGGCATATTAAATCTTTGCAACACCGTAGACTTTGCGAAATGCTGCCTTTAGACGTGACTGCTGAACCCCTGCAACTACAAACTTTTTTGTAAGTAGACTGCCTCGATTCATAAACTGATCATACGCAGGACAAGCTCTTGCATATTGAACAAATAACATTAATGTCCAACTAGCGAACTACACATTTTAATGAACAAACGGGACGATTTTAGCTTCTCCATCGTCAACGTCCCATACTTATGTAGCTATATTTCATCATCACCTGCATATGGTGTGCATGTCTCTCAACTTATTTGATATACAACAACTTGCTCTTCGTTTGATCAGTTTTTGAATCGAGACAGGCTACATGTACCTACAAACAAGTTATTGTTGCAGGGGTTTCAAAAGTGACGCTTAAAGGCAGCATTTCGTAAATTATAGGTCGTTACAACGATTTAGTCTGCTAGTATGGCCTGCCATTGGGTGAAATGTTGTCTGATGTGTTTCATATCAATTGTGAAGCTGTTTTTCATACACTGATTTGAAAATGGATTACTCCGTTTACCTGATCAAGCCAGTGGACTCATGGCGGGTGTGACGTGTCGACAGGGGATGTTTACCCCTCCTTGACACCTGATCCCAGTTTCACCAAAATAAATGATTTTACAGTAATTCAAAATATAATTGTAAGGACAAATAAAGACAGACAGGAACCGAAAGAGCAATGAACAGCGCATAACAATGGACTATACGTATTAAAGAATGATATACATGTACCTATTCGACATAAGCATTGTGACGTAATTGCCGCCGTCTCCTTGAATACTCTGACTAGGATGGACGTATAATTCCTCACACACCATGCTTGATATTTCATAATTTCGAATGCTGTTGATACCCCATCTTTCAGCAGTGATGACTGTGTTCAATTCGTTACCCTTCTCCATGCTAAACCATTCTCCATGATAATTCTTCGGTATTCGACATTTTCCATTAGCTGTGTTTGAAACAACTTTGATATATCATAAACTGCACATAATTTGGTCACGTGCAATGAACATTAATTTTCATTTTAATGACGTAGATATTTGTTTTGATAACAACACTTCATAATTTTTCTTTCAGGATTTTTTCCATTGACAAATATTGGGAGGAAACAAACATGTGCTAGAAAATCCTTGATGCGTACTTATTTAGTCTGAGTTTTCGCTAATTATGAGAGATTATGTGACCGGTCAGCAGAGGATGCTTACTCCTCCATGGCACCTGATCCTACCTTCGCTTTTGTCGGAGGTCCGTGTTGCCCTACACTCGATTTTGTATATGTTTTTTGGATTATGATTACGTTTGACACAATGATAACTTCGCCTTTTTGTATACAAAGATATTAATTACCCATTCAAGCTATTCTGGCACACTTTTACTTGCATGTGACCTTGCACATTGCTTATTACGAACGAAGACAATATCAACAATACTAATAAGAAACCTTTGGACCACATTGCTTACCTGAGTGACTTTGGCCCTGCCGTTGATCAACAGCGGTGATTTGTAAAAGAATTTTAATTAATTCTTATTCATGTGAAACATTTTCGGCCCATATTGTGCCACCTACCTATCCGAAAAGGACAAAGACATAACTGACAATGAATTCAAACTATTTTACTTCATACTAGAAAGTTTCATGTAAATATCCTTTCTTGAAACCTTGTGGTTCTGATCAATATTTTATATTGAATAAAAATGCCCTACATATTTACACGCAAAACTTTAATCCCCTATATTGGCCTCACCTCACCCCAGGGTAATAATGAAGAAACTTGAATTTACAGTATGTTAGAAAAATTGCATATAAATATCAACTTTTCTGGCTCAACGATTCTTCAGAAGATTTTTAAATGATCCCTCTGATTTTTACATTTTTAAAATTATAATCTCCCCTTTACAAGAGACATGACCCTTGATTTGAACAAACTTGAATCCTCTTTACGTGGGGTGCTTTGTATGAAGTTTAGTTGAAATTGGTCCTGTGCTTCTTAAGAAAAAGATTGTCCTATATATCAGCATGTAAAACTTTGATCCCGTATTGATGCCTCATTCTACCCATGAGGACTATATGACAAATTTTGATATACTTTAAACCAGGAAGCTTTCAGGTAATTATCCACTCCTATGTGCGAGTGGTTCTTGATAAGAAGATTTCGAAAAGTTTACCCTATATATTTGTACGTAAAATGTTGATCCCCCATTGCGACCCTATTCTATCCCATGCGATCATATTTTGATCAAAGGTAAATTTCTACTATGTCAGAATGTCTTTGTGTACACCTAAGATTTTTTGGCTCAGTGGTGAAGAGGATTTTTAAATGATATAACATTATTTTTGTGATTATCTGTCCTTTGAACTGCGTTTGGCCCTTTATTTGAACAAATTTGAGCGCCCTTTACTTCTTATTAAATGTGTAAAATAAGATTGGTTGAAATCAGCCCTTTGCTTCTGGGGAAAACATTCCCCATATCTTATCCTCGTGAAAAACTTCCATCCCATATTGTGGTCCCATCCTAGCCCCAGGGATCACAATCCAAACAAACCTAAATATACTCTCTATCAGAAATCTTTCAAGTCCAATGGTTCTTGAGAAGATTTTCTAAGATATTTCCTATATATTTGCATGTATTTAATTGCAGTGGTAAAATTAGAAATTCATATCAAAATTAAGGATTATCTCCATCAGGCATAGCTCTGATCCTTCGAAGTATTTGGCCCCAATCTTTTGGCACTACATTGATCACTTTCATAAAGTTTTGCTTTCATGTTTCGGATTTCCAACATTTCGGTTTGAGCATCACTGAAGAGACATAATTTGTCGAAATGCGCATCTGGTGCATAAAAATTGGTACCGTATATGATTTATATGTAAAACTTTGATCCCTATTTTTGCTTCACCCTATTCCCCGGGGTTATGATTTGTCCACACTTGAATTACCACTATGTTAGGAAGATGTCATATAAATTTCAGCTTTTCATGTAGATGTGCATTTTTAGAATTATCTCCCCCTTCGAATGGGGCATGGTTATTCATTGAAATAAACTTGCATCCCCTTCACCCTAGGGTGTTTAGTACAACGTTTGGTTGAAATTTGTTGAGAGCTTTCAACAAATAATTTTCTGCACAAATGATAGTCTATGTATGATAGTTTATCATAATGGTAAATATTTTGGACTTTTACATTGGTATATCTAAGATCTGATACCTCAAACATCGTGCAAAATCACAAAATACAAGAAATTGCCTAAAATCACCATATTTTTGTGATGGAATCTCACACAATCATCTAGAGCACATGCTTAGACCAATTTAATTGTTTGTCTGTTTGAATATGACACCAGGAAGGTTAACATTTTATAACAACTCCTTGGTACATATCTCTGCTCTATATCTAATTCGCACATTTGATAGCAAAATGTGGTGATTTTAAGCAACTTCTTGTATCTTATGATATTTCATGATGTTTGCGGGATTAAATCTTAGATACATCAGTGCAAAACACCAAAAACATTACCATCTTGATCAACTATCATGCATAGTCTATCATTTGTGCAGATTATGATTTGTTGAAACTTCACTTTAAATTTGTCTCTTTACAGGGCAGGTTTTCACATTTCCTCGGCCGATTACTTTAAGGGTAAATTTTAAATTCTGAAGTTGCATATCATGATGTGGTGCATCAAGTCATTCGGTATCTGTGTTAACCATATTTCGCTTTGCTAAACAAAAACAAGACCGTAAAGTTCTAGCGTTTGTTTAAGAGGAAAAACAATGGCGACTACCTCAAGATATTGCCACTTTTACATACCTGCTACAGGTAAAATCAACGCGATAACCAGGATATTTAGGAACGTTTCAATGATCAAGCAAGGTGTTCTGCAACAGTAAAATAATAATAACAATATTAATGATAATAGAAATATCAATCAATTTAAAAGGGCTGATATATATGGCATACTGTATATCTAAGGGGAAAAAACCTCTATTTTTCACCCCAACCTGAAAAGAAATTTCGTTCACGGAAAATACATCCATATATATGTATATCGATTATATATATCTCAGAAAACTTGAAATAAAGGAAACCAAAGTCCCAGAAAGAATACAAAAACATGAGTTGAGCAACAAGGACCTCTAGACACACCAGAGCTGGAATCAGGTGCTTCAGCTTCGCAAGCCAAGTGTCCGATTCGCTTACTCTAATCTCCCCCATGGCAGATTTAGTCGCGACTGAATTGCCATCTAACGGACAATGCGTGTTATTGCTCTTGACGGAAACAAAAGCTAGGCAATCAGATTCTAGTCTGTGTGAATATTTACAAAATGGAGTCGACGGATGACAACAGAAAAGACATTGAAGAAATATTTGGTATACAGTTTTTAAGACAAAATCAAGTAGATGGCATCAAAGCGGTTTGTGAAACTCAAACCAAACAGGTATGAATGGCGCGATTTGATTGGATGCCTTGGGAAGTCAAAGCGCGATATTGAAACTCGCCTAAATCTGCCAAGGAGGAGATTAGAGTAAGCGAATCGGACTCTTGGCTTGCGAAGATGCAGGTGCATAGGAGGAGTAGACATCCCCTGTTAACCGGTCACACACACCATGAGCTCATTGTATAGATCAGGTAAACAAAATAATCCATAGTCAATCAGTGTATGAATAAGGGCTAAACAAATTGCTATGAAACACATCAGACAGCATTTGACCCAATGGCAGATCATACTGCCAAACTAAATCGTTTTAACGACCATAGAATTAGCAAAACTCCTCCTTTAAACGTGACTGTTGAAACCCCTGCAACAACAACTTGCTTGTAAGTAGCCTGTCGCGATTCAAAAACGAATCATGTCAATGTGCAAACAACACCATGCTGTTATTTTCTTTTAAATCTACATGCAGATGACTTTCTCAGAATTCTAATGTTATAATGTGCAGGGACTAAATTGTGGCCATCGTAATTTTTATGAACTTGGTACAAACTGCTGATAATGTCACAAATGTACAATATGATCAGAGACTTTGAAATGTTGCGATGATAGTGATATCGAATTGATATTCCAAAATATGTGAGTGGACAGTCTTACCTTCTAGCTGTCGATGTCGATGGTTTCTGAAAATAAATCTTAAATTGTGCTGTTGTTATATAGAGTCACAACAGATGTTACTATATGATTGTAATTTACTTCTAAATATCAGCGATTCATATCCGCAAGAATTATGTGAAATAAACTAGATTATCACTTCAGATAATGGTCATTGACATTTCTGCATGCCGTATTTAAAATCATTGTCAATTTTACTCTTTCAATAATGGCATAATTACCTTGAAGTCCATTGCCTCAAAATGACTGATGATTTCCATAAGGTTGATTGGCTAAATATTGATTTACGCCCCTCTTGAGAAAATTTCATTCAGATTGAGACGACACCATTGCCTGTCAAGGACTGTAAATTTAAACTTGTGCTCGGCGCTTGTATTTTGTACAGGAAGGGGTCTTTATCGTGTTACACTTGGCCTATTTTTATATTCTTATGAGGGAGAATTTATTCAAAAGCTTCTACATAAATAGAAGAATGATGTAGCGGTGGCCTTTAATTCGACATGTCGATATATTGATGACGTTTTTTCTATCAATAATAATGATTTCATTCATATGTCGATTCAATATATCCCAACGAACTAGAAATAAAGGACACCAAGATTCTTCCATGTCTGCTTCGTACTTGGTATTTATTGAACATTGACATTAACGGCAAACTAAGTACTCAACGTTATGACAAACGGGACGATTTCAGCTTCTCCATCGTCAACTTCCCATATTTATGTAGCAATATTCCATCGTCACCTGCATATGGTGTGTATGTCTCTCAAATCATTCGATATGCAAGAGCTTGTTCTGCGTCGATCAGTTTTTGAATCGAGGCAGGCTACTTACAGACAAGTGTTTGTCGCAGGGTTCCACAGTCACGTTTAAAGGCAGTATTTCGTAAATTCTATGGTCGTTATAACAATTTAGTTTAAATATGATCTATTATTGAAATCAAATGTTGTCTGCTGTGTTTTATAACCATTGTTTGGCCATTTATTCACCACACTGACTTGACTAGCTGAATTGTTTCTGTTTACCTCATCAAGACTATGGGCTCACGGCGGGTGTGATCAGTCAACAGGGGATGCTTACTCCTCCTAGGCACCTGATCCCACCTCTGGTATTTCCAGGGGTCCGTGTTTGCCCAACTCTTGTTTTTGTATTATATTTAGGACTTACGAGTTTGATCACTGTTCGTTACCTTTGCCTTTACACCATGATGTCAATGAGATTTGTATTACCGAGCTCTTTTTACCTTACAATCTGTATATCACAATATGAAATATCAAAAATGCAATTGCTGTTTGAAAAAAACATTTTGATCTCTACTTTGAATTAGTTTTCCACCCTTATTTATTTATTGTTTCTTTTTCCATATTGTCCGTGACAGTTGGCCTGGTTGTCAACGATATAATGTGTATCATAATTTGTCGAATTCAAAAATGAATGACAGTAGTACAATTTGGTAAAACAAACAACACCAATTACTAGGGATGTCAACGAGTACTCGAGTACTCTATCATCGCTCGGTCGTACCGATCATCGAATAAAATTTCAAACTCCAGTACGCGTTTAAAAATAGCCTTTTTCAGCAAATTTTACACATTTCAGTACTTTTGTTTGTATAATCATGAAAAAGGTCAAGTCAATCCAGTTTTATTTGATCATGTTAAAATAATCCATGCAGACAAGAAGAAAACCAAAATAAATTTAGCTAGTATTTATTGAATATTGAAAACATTTTATGGCGAGTGTTAGCACAATCCACTTACGTAAACTTACAAATCTATCCCTGCTGCTAACCCGGGGAATCACTAAGCATCCAGGGATTACCTCCCTTTGACACTGGCACAAAGCGCCCCACGGGTAACTGTGGTGGGAACATACCTCTTGGTACCACCTTTCAAGAGTGACTGCCATATACAATGAGAATTTCAGTTGTGACTCGAGCCCTAACTCTATCATGTCTCCCCTGGTAAAAACCTTGATCTTTATAAGACCCCACAGGGGCAGACCCTAAGACCTGTCCTTGGTACAGCAAGGATCAAGCCGGTCCTTCAGGTACCAACTGAGGTGACCCCAAATCTTTCCCAGAACTGAGAATAGATTCTCCAGAATTTTGAGCCAGACATGAGAGAAATTTTCGTTTGTGGTATCCCCGAATTCCGCCCACCTTCCCGGAGTGTGCCTAAAAAAGATTTTTTCCGAGATCCCTGTAATTAAACAAAACGGAAAAATATATACAGTGAGGTGACAAAAACAATGTACATGATGTATCCATGACAAGGAAAATAAACATAGTGATCAACGTTTCAAAAGAAAAATCCCCAACGGGATACAGTTCCATCGCGCAACCTAATAGGACAAGCGAACACACCAATTCTGGTACGTACATGTAGTAACATGCACCAGCCACACTGTTCAGCGATTCTGAGAGGGAAAACAATTACACTAACAAACACATATCACAAACGATAGTCCACCGATTTATTTGAGAGTTCCCATAATCATTTAATTTTATTTCACGTGATCATCTAGCGCCGATTCTCATTGGTTGAAACACCTCTTAAGAATTGAGGTGATTTTTCAATCACGTACCTGAACAACAAGTAAAGTCTAATGAACATCATTTTGTTGTTGTAATATAAAATTAAATGATAAGAAATGAATCTTATATTTTTTCGGGTGATATGCAGGTTATCACCGAGATTTTAGACGGTAAAACTTTTCATCAATGCGCTTCGCGCATTGATGAGTTTTAACGTCTAAAATTCGGTGATACCTGCATCACCCGAAAAAATATAAGATTCATTTCTTATATGAACCCGACAGACAGTAGGGGACCATGACCCTGTGTATCATATCCGGTAACTTAAAGCACCTTCACAGTCTTCAAGTCCCGACGCACAGTACATTGCAATCCAAGAGTCCAAAGCCACAAACGTCGGATAGTGAGCCAGTCTTTACTTTAGTCCAGCAGCGCATGTAACACACAGTACCGCCTATAGGTCCACTTGCCACAACGGAAATTCCCAGCCATCATCTTAATATAAATATGGGCAAATCCGACAAGTCTACAAGTAAATAAAACAAAAAAACAGCAGTATCTTAAAGATAGGGAAAGGGTGGGTGGGTGACAATAGCTAAAATGGCTGAACAATGTTACAATTAATCAGTGTCAATACAGGCTTGATACATACAAATACTGATACGCAGACAGGTCTGGTCGCCAAAACGTTTGGAGATGAACAAGGTTGCAGGAGTTGTCGCGCCTGCTCATAGATTAAAGGCATTTACCTAAACAATGATAAATGGCAATAAATACAAAAAGGCTAAGTTAACATTGTGTCAACCTAATCATAAAAAAACATACAAAATCAGAGTGTAGGGCAACACGGACCTCCGACAAAAGAAGGTAGGATCAGGTGCCATGGAGGAGAAGCATCCTCTGCTGACGGTCCACACCCGCGTGAGCCCTTAGTCGAAATAAAGTAAACGGGAATACCCGTAGTCAAATTAGTAAAAGGATCAGTCTAACAAAGGGTATGAAACAAATCAGTCAACATATGACTTAGTGATACTTTGTAATCGCAAACAAGGTCATTATGGCGACCGTAGATTTGCGAAATGATGATTTAAACGAGATTCGTTATAACCTGCAGCATCAACTTTTTTGTTGTAGTTGCCTCGTTTAAAAGTCCTCATACGCATAACATGCTCTTGTATATGAATCAACTAGGAGATATACACACCATAAGCAGGTGATAGTGATATATTACTACATGAAGGGAAGTTGACGATTGCAAAGTTAAAGTCATCAGCTTATCATATAATGTAGTTGTCGTCTGTCATTAGAGCAATGTTAAGTAAAATATCCAAATATGAAACAGATCTGTCAGTTTGTGGTGTCTTTTATATCGAGTTCTTCGGGATATATCTAATGGACTAATTGTGAAAATTATGATTGTTAATTGATAAACATAATCTAATAACCTATGTGTAAGGTTGAAGGACACGGCAAGTTTTTGTTTTTACAAATTCTGCTTCATATGAATATATAAATAAGTCTGCCAATAAAGGGGCACAATTAGTGCATAGGAATATCTACGGATTGTTGGAAGACCTGGTCTCCAAAGACTACATAAATATTATCTATAAGAAACCCAAGCATGCTCTTAATATTTACTTCAGAGTACTTGTGTGGGCAATCAGAGTGTTTTCTAACAAAATATGTGTCTTGTTTTCCAACGACTAGAAATTCGTATTTCGGGTGCGTTTTTGTTTAAAAAGCAATTATCTATAATCTGGAAAAGCCTAGATGTAATTTATTGTGAGGAATCGTTGTGTAAAGTGTGGAGAATCATACGTTTGATGCAGTCAATTTTTGAAAATTCTCGTGATTTCAGTTATCCAAAAGCTCTTTAGAGTTTTTAAGAATCCATATCTGATGGACACCACTTCCGGAATATGTAGTGGAACAGTATCTCTGAAGGTTTTTGACAGCTGTTAGTAGTTTAGTCAAAAGTAAAGAAAGAGGCTTGGTAGAGCACTTACTGGAGCAGCGATGTATATTTGTAAGGGTTTTATGCAATTTCGGAATCCAATAAAGGTATGGTAATTCATTGATCCTGATTCTTCGGAATATTGAAAATATTTAAAACAGAAAGGTGATTTTGAAGAATTTAAAATTTTGGGAATTGCTTAGATGTAAGTAGGATTTCCAGATGTTGAAGTAAATCTTAGTTCATTTAAAGGACAATTATAATAATAAGATATTACAAACAAAGACAATGTTGATACTAGCTTTAATAGCTGGAACTAGTACAAAGTTTGCGTTTGGATGTTGTTCAAAAAACCATGCCTCTGAAATCCACTGCATGAGCGCACTTTAAAAGATCTCATGATGGAAAACCGATGAAATATACATTATATGAATTATGAAATTGAACTATCATGCCTCTGAAATCCACTGCATGAGCGCACTTTGAAAGATCTCATAATGGAAAAACCGGTGAATTATACATTATATGCATTATGAAATTGAAGTATAATTCTGTGAAGGGACAACAAACACATACATGTATATAAAAAGCCAATATTCGTAAGAATCACCATTAAATTCTCTCAAAAACGAACAGATGCCGATACAAAAAATAGCTGGATAGTTACTGACAAAACTCAGAAATACGCTGTCAACCAATGAGCTATCTAATAAATCATGATAATAAAATCGTACATTGAACATACATTTGAAAGCCTTTATAGAAACTTTTCATGCTGTAGTGAATTTTAATTCTTGCTTGTACAACAATTCATTATCAAAAGATCTACTTCTCCGTCACAAGTCAATGATTCAGGTGGACCTAGGGTAATTGTAAAGCACCCCTCATGGAGAACGCATACCTTCAAAGTTGTGTTAATTTTCATGAAAACAAAATTACCCGGCGCACTCCAAGAATTTTCTCAGAAAAGGAAAAACGTGTCCCATGTTTATTTCACACAAACAGAAACAATGAAATAAAATGAAAATAGATTGAAATGCATTTCTGTACGTCTTATCTTGGATATTGAGGTACTTTTCATGTTAGGAAACTACCCAAGTCTGTCATGATCAAGCTACACACGTGTAATCATTTCAACCAGAGACTTATATACAACATTATATATGTCTCTGATTCAACTGAACAAATTTCTAAACGGCTATCCAGATTGTACTTGTTATTGTTTATTGGTGTTAGCCTTACGGCTCATCAGCAAAATACATAAGGAAGTACAAGCTACAAACACAAAATTACGAACAATATGAAAAGTGGCTTGAAATATTGAAGATGGACTTACATCAAAATAGTGATACTAAAGTATATAAATGATTAGACATCATTGTATCAGATTTACAGACCCATGTGTTTCCATTTCTAAATGTTCTGCAAAAATTGTAAAACATGTGGTGTTATTATCACAGAAATCATTTACAAGCATTTAACCAACACAGAGTTTTTATACAAGACTGGTGAAAATCTGACTTGAAACGTCAATGTTGTCTACGGAATTGAAATGTAACCTATGTGGAACTCATATATGTTGGGAAACAAAGGGATCTTAAGAATAGATTTGGAATTAATAACGGAGGCCATCAACTTCTTTATAAACATTTTAACTCCCCCGACCATTCCATCTTATCTATGAAAGTGAGAATTATAGAAAAAAAATTATCATCACACCAATAGTCCAACATTAAGTACACCTTTCCGTAGACAACAAGAAGAATACCGAATTAGGAAACTAGCACTGCCTTCCCATATGGGTGCAATGACAA
>CAJDSM010030121.1:5580-16708 GCA_903981925.1 Ostrea lurida
AACCGTTGTGTACAATTCAGAAAAATACACAAACTGGTTTATCCGGTTCTTTATTTTACAGATATAGCCCTTTCATGAGGTCGATCCATAGATATATCGACTTCACAGAGAAGCATATCGACCGAGCACGAAGTGCGAGGTCAATATGCTTTTCTGTGAAGTCGATTCATCTATGAATTGACCGATTGAAAGGGCTACATATTTCTGTTGTAATGATATAGCCTCCTCACACTAAAAAGTGTCTATAGGAACCCTAAATTTGTCAATTGGGTTACTTACCTTATTCTAATTCCCGTGTGAATTCACACGTTAAACTATTAATTCGTAATTATTTAACACTTTTAGTATTTCCATTAACAGACCATCTTTGACGTCGTATGTGTGTTGACAACAACATACGATGGTTGACTAATCTGTCTGAAACAATACATGATTAAATATTAAGAGTAATTAAAGAGGTGTAAATATATGTAATAGTATTGTTGAAAATGTGAAGAATAGTGCAAATACTTCTTATAACGCAAGAATAATCGGCATTCGAATTTAACTATAGAGATAAACATTCTTTTGAAAGAATTTATCGAAGGTGAAATTATACATTAGTGAGGCATCTTTTACTTCAACATTAATCTGTACATAAGAGTTGCGAACGGTTGTATTGGTGAGAAAATGCCATGAGTAACATCTATGTAAATCAGTCTCAAGAAAAGATATAGGGTGATGAATATTATACGTAATAAATTAATGAGTTCCTACCAGAGGTTGGTTACACAGTTCATATGTGAATAATTTTTTAAAAAAATGAATAGTCGTTGTATATGTTGGCGTATTGGTTTTCATGCGGTATTGACGTTTTAACGATATAGTTTTGATGTCGGAGATTATGAGTGACATGAGGATCGTCGGTCGAGGTAATTAGATTCAATTCATAAACTAGCATAATAAAGACTGGGATAGTAGTAACAAATGACATATAATCTCAATATAAATTATTGAGGTTGAGAGTTCTTTAAATATGAATTATTACTAGTGGCTTTTAATTTGATTCATTCAGTTCTCGATTACACCGATGATGAATGGGTAGCGCGTCACCAATCGGCTGGATGCTGGTTTTTGAGAGTTCGTCATTCCAGAGCTTTCCTAATGTATAGACGGAGGGATTAGAGGATTTTGTTCCGGTAATTTAACGAGTTATAGTGACCCTGACAAAGGCCGCGCTTGGTTAATAAATTATATATATCAGAATAAAACTGTGTGTCTAGTTCAAGAAGTCTCGGGCTTGTTAAGAAGGAACCTATAATATTTTCAGTTACTCTTATCTTTAGATATAGAGTTTACTAGCCGGTTATTTTTCTAATTTATAGAAAAACTCCTGTATAACACTAACACCCATTAAGTCAGCGTCGAGCAATCGCCCTCTCCTAAAAGCAAATGTTTTCATAATCATAATATTTGTGTCTAATGTCCCCGGCAAGCCTCCGAACTATTAAATCTATACGTTCCTATAATACGTATTGTTGTATAAGTCTCAATAAAACAAAGGTGAAGGATTCAAATGAATACTGAACTATCAATTATTGGATGTCTCAATTAATTATAGCCAAAGTTAGGCTTGTGTCATTTTATCCGGAAATTGGGAAGACGAGTGAAGACCAAGGTATTGCAAAAATGCCTATGTTACGCCGGGGAGGACAATTTTCCACTAAAACGGCAACAAACCACTCATGTATGTAAGTGAAATGAGAATGAAATGTTTCAGAGTATTTCTCGGTTTCCTATAGGAATCTAACACCGACGAGAAGGCTTTAAAACCATATTGTGATTAATATGTTAACAATACTGAAAATAATTCTTTCCATCGAAAGACTCCGAATGTCGTCGGGTCATCATAGAGCTTAAACTGAATACCAAAAATCGATATCGCAACTAGGTTTAGGATCAAATGTTGAATAGTGACACTGGAGATGATTGTTTCTTTTTAGTAACATCTGTCATGTTTGTTAGTACCAAGCAAGTGTATTCTGAATTGGAACTCCAATGATTCTAAATCATGAAAAACAAAAAATTTCTATTTAGAAATAAATAGTCTCAAACTTAATAGTTAGCTAACAGGTTCTCGATAATTAAATAATAGACCAGAATTGATAATCTCTCACTTATTTTACTCAAGAAAAATCACACATTGACGGCGAACTAGTGTCACAACTACATTCATACGCCGACTTGAGGTCCGTGCAGATGTGCAAGAACCGGAGTTACAACGCTAATGGGTAAAAAAGTAAACAATCGACGGAATTGGTAAAATTCCAGACTACAGTCCCCCGCCCCCCCCACGATTCTAAGGAAACTGATAAGTTGCAACTAATTTACGAAGCGTAACCTGAAATCCGACACCCCAAAAAAATCTGTAGGGTGGTTGGATTTTTCGTATATTCGACAGCTTACTTGTGAGTAGCAAACTATGCTCTCAAATTCCACAGATACGCAATGCTTCTACACAAGAGAAAAAAGGCATCTGCGGAGACAAGCGAGCGATAAGAGGAAACATCAGATCACACTTGGTCTTCTACTGGAAGAGGACTACACACAAGCATAAAATTTTGTCAACCGATGTTCTACACACTAACAAATCACTGGAGCAACCCATAAGGTAGATCGTTCGTTTAGGTGTTTTGTATCTCGTTTCGACATCTCGAACATTTATCCATCGACGTGGTCCAGAGGTATTACTAATAGACAACTAGAGACAAAGTCTCACAACTAGACCACGCGAAGTAAATAAACTAGCACATCCCAAATTAGGACACAACGAATGCGATTTTAACATTTCCCAAATCTTGATACCTCCTCTCTCCCCCATTTCATGTGAATCAACATTCGGTTTCGTATTTATACCAACATTACATTTGCTAAGTGGAAAATATATGGAATAAAAATCTCGAGTCACCTCTCCAAAATGTCCCACTACACGCTGAACAAATTCCATCTTATTCTTGGGTTGCAATCCTCCATCTCACAGGAACTTGGTAGCGTGCATTCTTCTTCCTTTCCCTCCGCCTCCGGGGGGGTGGGGTGAGAGAGATTGCAAGTGCAGGATCCGGAAGACGGAGGAGTTGGGCCAAGAAACCCAGGAAGAAGAGGATCAAGTCATTTGATTGGGTCATGCGGTTTTAAGAGGTACATAGTGGAGAAGGACGAGATTACTCTACACCCAACTATTTTTTGGTGAACGGTTGAGAAGACAGAGAGAGGAGCCAGGCTATTGTACACAGCGGAGAAACATGCAAGTTTGGGAGATTTGGCTGTTTCAAGATTTCAATACGTTGCGGCGGCAGTGAATGAACCATGGCCACAAGTTCGGAAGCAAACCCCGGAAGGGAGGGAAATGTTCGAGAGGGAAAACACGAGATACAAAAAACCGAAGACGACGACCACGTCACCCGCGGCGGAGTTGTTGTGGGGAGAGCGCGGTCGCAGGAGTGGGGCGCGCCAGTTTAGAAGACCACAGTAGTGAGTTGCTGAGGGGCCGACGCGACGCGGTGGCCGGAGTGGGGGGGAGAGTGGCGCGGAGAGGGATTTCTGCCAGGAGAAGACAGTGAGAGGCAGGTACGGGTTTAGAAAAAGGTGAGGGACACGAGCAGGCCGGACAAGCGGGGGGAAGGACGTTGCGGAAGTGAAGGCCGGCCGGTAGGGGGAGGGGACAAGCCGGGGTATAGCCGGGGGGAAGGCACGGACGCCAAGGGCGTAGATGTACGGGGCACACGAGGCAGCCCGGCAAGGGGGGAGGATTGAGGTGAGAAAAGAAGGGAGAAAGAAGGAGAAGGAACGAACGGGCAGACTTGGAGGAGTTAGCCCTATCTGAGGTCAATGGGGCTGGGAATGGATAAGGTGTGTGCACAAGCAGTGCTAGAAGATTGTGATAGCAAAATAGAACATTGAACTTCACGAACCCGTGTTTGGACAGGTGGTTACACTTTACGGAAAAATGGGAGTGTTGTAACGCAAACAGAGTCGAAAGACTTCAGCGGATGTTCGTGTGAGTAAAGTCGTGCACTCTTTGCGAAGAACAGCAGCACAGTGGACCTTGGTGAGATTCTATCTCAATAAGAATAGTAGCAATGGCTGGGGGAAAGATGCAAGGGGAGCTGACTCAGAAGCTTGGTGGGCTGGAGAGAACGCTGGAATACAGAAAAGAACATCGCGGGGGGTGGGAGTGGGGCACAGCAGTGTGCAAGAAAGGGCGCACGCGAGCGCGGCCATGAGGAAAAGACAAACTACGGTAGTGAAGGGGACAGCAAGAGGGAGAGGCAGGGAATTCCTAAGGGAACCAACAGCAAGGGACGGTGGAAGAGGAGGAAGGCAGGACGAGGAAAATGGAGAGAAAACGGCGGGGAGGGGAGGCTGTCCGGGGAGATGACAATGTTCAAATGGAAAACGGTACGAAAGCAGCAGTAAGGGGAGGGGGGGCGAAACCAGCCTCCGAAAATCTCCATGATAACATGAGACTCACCAGAAAGATCTCTCGCGTATATGTAAAAAGAACCCGGGGACCAAGAGAACAGTTTATCTCACACGTCAAATAGACCGATTTCCTACCACCTTTTAGGCTTAAAAAGAAGCGCCTAGGAATTTTAGAACGAGAAGGAGATAATGTGAGGAAAGACGACCTTCGCCTATGAGACAGCAAGCAGGGTGGTATGAGGAGGGGGACGGCAGCGCGTAGGGAAGCGGGGATGAAGACACCTATTGAACACATAGTGACGGTCGAAATCAAGGAGAGCGATAGAGGTGAAAAGAGAAAACGCCTCTCTCAGTATCCCTTTGTAGCGGAAGATTATTGACGGAGTAATGGAGGAGGAAAAGAAATCGAAACGAAAGGTGACCAGATGCGATAAACCGGAGATCAAACAGGTGTAATGTTCCATTGTATTGCCTCCGCGGGCAGGGTCAATAGAGTTCGCGTGGCTGAGGGAAATACATTGTCTTTTATTAGCGTTAGTTATTGCAAGTCACGGGAAACGAATGTATACACATCGTGAGGGATAAGTGGCTGCAGATCAGTTGTTACACATAGGTAGGATGGAAATGATAGTTAGACTGAACACAGTCTTGGTGAAGAATTAAATTAAATCGAGGGAGGTAAAACAAACCGACAGAGACTGCACAAAACAAATTACTAATAAACCGAAGAAGGCCTGATGCACGTGGTGAGGTGTGGTGCAGGTATTGACTTCTAATCGAATGGTGGTTGGAGTGACAAAGGGCCAAGGAGTGTGATTACATCTGAGTACATTCAAAGGTAGTGCGTCACAAACAAGAAATAGATCTATTGACGCGGAGACTAAAGAACACGTTCGGCGAAATAGTGATGCTAGTAAATCTTTAATTTAGTGCAGTGGCCTGTGGAATAGTCGTCTGGTGGCACCAGTCGCTAACAGGTGCACTGATAAGAACAGGCACTTCTGTTAATGTATACATTGTATCATGATATTTTGTGTGGGGCCAGGCTTAAGTCAGCAGTAACAGTGTATGTTACATAACTCGAGCACAGGGGGGGAGGGAAAAACAAAAGGGAAGAAAAAGTAGGTACGGAGTAGATCCACGGGATAAAGGGGCCTTACATGTGTGGATTCTGTGAGATGTATATAGACGATGGGAGTAAAGAGACTGAGATCTACTGTAATAAATTATGAGGTGGCTATGTGACATATTACGATATTCTGATGCGGGAAGAGTGGTGAGTTGAAACGATGAGAAATGGGGTGGACGGTTGAACTATAATGAATCGGGCAATAAATCGATGCGACTAATAGAGATATACATTGGACAAGCCATAGGTGCTTGCCAAATGATTGTAGTTCTGTCAAGTATAGTACTGCAGAGCGGCGGACCAAAGTGTATGCCGGGCTAATATAGGATTACTGAAGATAAATTATATGGCTGTGCGCTCGCATTGAAACGTGTACTGATAATCGATGTAGATGAGGAGGGGTAAGGAAAAAGGAAAAAAAAGGATTGACGGCACAAGGCGCTGACGTGGGGAGCAGTGGTGGGGGCGACTCTACGAGAGCGGACGTTCATGAAGTCCACTACATACTCGCTCATTGCGCAGTAAATAAATGTTATGGCTATAGTCAATAATAATAATCGTTGTTCATGTAAACAAATGTGAAGGAAAGGCATGAAATAATTATTGAGTGTGTGATAGAAAATAACTATGGTATGGGATGGTGCGCGTTAGGAAGGGAAGAATACTATATTGGTGCTGAGCTCGAGGTATTAGAAGGTAATAATCGAATTGGGAGGGGGCAGGGACTCGCTCTAAGTTATAAAAAGCTGACACAATTGACTGGGCTTTAATATTATCCTGGTCCAAGGGTGAGAATGCGTGTTACAAGTAATGAACCGATATAGTAGTTCTAATGAATGGCAGCCACTGGGTATTAGGATACAATAATATAATATGGCACTGGTATATAGTTCCGTTGTGGATGAAATAACATCGAATAGAAGAAGTAGTATAATGGCTAGGAGTGACATAAACTAAAATTTTATGTCATGCCGTTATATGCTCATCACTTTTCGTTTTAGAAACAATACCCAAGCATTTGTAGACGGCAATGAGAGGTCAGGTATATTAGGTTATAAATTAATTATGGCTTTTAATACTCCAAAATCTTAGATATTTGATTGTCTTAAATTCTTATGTGTCAATACTGATATATACATAAAATAGTGTCGTAGTACAACTAAATTATGAAATTTAACTGTATTATATTCAAAAAATCTGATTAGTTAATCTTATGTTGAGTAGTCAATTCTTGAATTAATCTTTATAGAAAAGAATTATAGTTTAGCTGTGTCAAATACCCAAGTCTAAATTTTTGACGTGTTCCTTATAAATATGTTTATCGTGTTCACATGATCGCGGACTTGTTGATGTTCAAACTTTCCTGCCAGAGATCGTCCGCATTTGCAAACTTAACCCTCGCCCAAGTTGCTGGTAAACTAGTTCGTATTATGATACCCTGTATAACCGAAATAATATATATGAAACCTTGTAGTAGTGACTGGACTCTCATTTCAATATCTTGCTACGCAAACGGCTACTCGTATTGACGCCTAGTCAAACGATAGAACGACAATTGAATAATCATATGTGTGCATGATGCGGATAAGAGGTGTAGATTATATAGCTAATAATATAATTATACTGCATTAATGCTAGTCAGTGAGCGGATAATATAAAGACCTTATTATTTCTGATCAAAACTAAATGTTTAATATTTCAATAACATCAAATCATACTTCTAAATAAACATTTAATGTGGCTGCGGTCAAGATCGTGAGCGGCCTTAACGTAGGGTCTATCAGGTAGCTGCTAATAAAGATACTTATTGTATGAGCCAGTTATAGTATCTGTTGTAAGGCTAGCCCTCCATAGCTCGGAAAACAAGCGTTTAATCAATTACAGTGCGTTCAATAAGTACAGAGACTTAAGCTGACTGGTCGCTACATCTGAACGCAGCCCATGAATAGTCCTGAGTGGGAGGCAGTTGTAAGTCAGCTCATCTACTTGCGCGCTGCCGGCGGATAAAGACATCGATTTTGTGTGAGTGCTCAATCGTGCGCATCCACGTCCCAATCTACTTTCTCTCGGTTACGAAATGGACGTAGCGATTGACTTGTACCTCTGTCCAGGGTTATGATTTGTGGGGAGGTGTTAAAGGCCGCGAACTACAAAACAGGGAACATCGGAGGTAAAAAAAATGCAACGCTTAACATATCACATGATCAGACAATCTTGTTCATAGCAACGTGAACATGATTAAGACTATACTCTCAGATAGTTTTGCTGTTGCCAAATCAATGATCAAAGCATCCCATTTATTTTGAAAAACGAAAGGGTCGACTGTAATGAGTTTCACTTCATTATAAATACTTTGTATAGGCATCGCTGTAATATTATATTCTGCGTCACTGTGTTATATAAAGATAATAATTCATTTTTGTGCAAAGGTAGTCGTGGCTTGAGAATTGTGAATATAAATAATAGTGTGATTTAGGCACGATTGCGCTATTTATAATTGTAGGATGCAGCTTGACGCGATGGGAAACCCAAATTTGTGGAGAATTTTTGTGTGCGGCAAACAGAGGTTAGGAGGATCTAATGTGGCTAAAAATATCAAGAGACAATTAAATGGGGTTTAATGCTGGTGACATTTTACCTTATTTTCTGTGTTTGTTTTGCCACGGCAATATTTATGCTTGTCGTAATTCATACGCCACCGCCCCTACTAATCACTCGCCATCACAACAATCAACATACTAATTTGGCTTCGGCTTATAATATTTAGTGTCTTGCAGTTTTATGAATAAAATATTTGGCAGAGTTTCGAGGGTAACAGTGAAAATTTTTACCCCTAGAGAAAATTAGTGGCATACGAGCGAGCCTATGAAGTATGGTTGAATAAATAAAAGTAGTGTTTCGAGGTAAGTGGAAAGAGCAATGTCACACTTATCTCTCTGTCAACACATGCGAGAGTAAGGTATTGATTTTTATATATGTAGACGGTAAGGGTTATATAAAATAACTAAAAACGTGTTGCGGCGTTGAATGGATCACTTTCGGATAACATATAGCTAATGTGGGCTTTCTTTAGTCTGTTACATCTCCAGCGGAATCACGGTATTCTCAACATGAATATATACGCTCGATAATAAAATCACTCGACTGATCGCCTTAACAATTTCTACTTGCGAAGCTTACTAGCGTAAAGAAATTTCTGACGCATATGGTATACTCCAATATGGTGCAGAATTGTTATCCAGGCGTCAATGAATAGTAGTGTTTGTGCCCGTTGACAAAAATAATTGAATACTATCACCGTGTTATAGGTTCTGGGTGTTTCTTATCTCACAAGTGGAAAACAGTAGTTTTTGCAACTGTTTACCCTGTGTTCCAATTCAGATTCGTATTACACGAAAGCGTATAACAACAAATAGAATTCCAGGGCAGTATTATTTAATTATAAAAGAATGAAAGCATATTTGTTTCGTATTGTATGAATAAAGTACGGTTAAGTTGATAGTTGCGGCCAATTTGTAAAGCGAATGGACATCAAAATTATGAATGACTCTAGATGGCGCAAGGGTATCTATAGTTGTAGTATTCAGTTGATCATGAATTAAGGACGTTGTATCATTTTGCTGGTTTAACAAACACGAATGAGAAGAGTGCGAGGGCCAAGTGTTGCTGGTATATTTGGATTAATTGGAGCGTACTTTTCAAGAACAAAGACATTTTAATACGTATTGGTGTGAGCTATTTGAGATTGTTCAAGTTCATGGTTATCGTAATATTTATTTTACTAACAACTTTAACTATTCGGGTTGAGATATGTCAATATTCCTTTGAAAATGTAAGTCATTTAAAACTGAGTTCCTTAATTGTGGGCAATTTGTACAAGTATACACACGGAAAGCAAAGCTAATATATAGAATTTGAGAAATGTTTAAAATTGAAATTTCTAGGTAATGACAGAGTATCCGGCGAGTCAAAAGCTAGTGTACCTGTATATGAACTGCGCATAATAAGTCGGATGTTTGGTTCGGTAATAAGAAGGATGATCGCTTGAAGGCATGGTCGCGACTTACATATGGATACTAAGTGCATAGATATTTTGTGCCATACCAAACTAGGCGACTTAACGAATTGTTGAGATGCGGGGTCCACGACGATTTAGTCTAGTAGCAGCTCGGCGAAGAGAAACGTATACCTTAAACTACACTCTGGCGAGTAATATGGAAGCATTGATGCAATTGTGAGAACCCCTATTAAGAAGGACAGAGAGATTACGTAGGCGTAAGTAACATACTTAATTACGAGGGTATACACATCAAGAGAGAACTTAATTATGTGCTGAAAATTGATTTTTAAGATGGGCAAACGAAGTTGACGAACTTGCCTGATGTGACGACTTATATGCGGTCAATGTCAAATTGCTTCAAATCTCCCGGAAGGGTGAGGTTTGACGTTATACGCGCGACCTAGTATGGCGAGTAATCGGTATGTAAAACTGCTTTACATTTGCTATGGTTGGAAGCACTGACCCAGAGACAGATTGTATGTGGGTTCAAAACTTAAAGCATTATAACGACCATATGAGCGTGCGAATGTTGCCTTAAAGTGTAACGTGAAACCCCGGCGACATACAATTGTTTGAAGAGCCTGCCACGATCAAAAAAGCTATTTCATACACAGAACAAACTTTTGCCGCATCAAAAAGATTTTTTCTTGGATTGAGCTACGATGTTAACTGGCAACGGAAGATAAGTGGATCAATTAGATTGCATGCATATTTAAAGGATAAAAGAAATTGGCCAACATAAAGTGGTGCACGAAATATACGCCTTTTTATAGATGTAGCACCTTTGTAGACTAGAATACAGGACTAGGAGAAAGCTCCCCTGACCGTATCAAACATCCGTGAGCTGATAGTTCTTGAATCAGTAAACGAACAATCCGTAGTCAAGATCAGTTTGAATAACGGTTCTAACAATGGCTGAAACACTATCAACAGCATTAACTCAATGACAGCATATGAAACCTAAATTGTTATAATAAACGACCATATAATTTACCGAAATGCTGTCGTTAAGCGTGACTGGGTTGAAACCTCTGCAACAACAACTGCCTGTAAGTAGCGCTGCCTCTAATTTAAAAATCTGGAAGATTAGTACGGCAGAACAAGAGTCTGTGCGCTATGAATAAGTGAGAGACATACACACCATATGAGTGATGGATGAAGAATTGCTACGATATAAGTAACCGTGGTGTACAATGTGCAGATAACGTACACAATCTTGGTTATCCGTTTCTTTTCACAATTATAGTCCCCTTCATGAGTTCGATTTCCATTAGATTATATTCGACTTCAATATGAGAGTGATACTGAGCACTAATGGCTCGATTGTCATATGCTTTTTCGTGAAGGTCGATTTCATCTTATGATTCTCATATTTAATATGGCTACATTGTTTCTAATTCTTTTCAATTAAAGCTTTTGGAAATAAAATTTATTGGGGCGGAAGCAGCAGAAATTTTATTTGTGTTTTCTTTTTTTAG
>CAJDSM010030121.1:19526-32461 GCA_903981925.1 Ostrea lurida
AGCACATATACATACAAGTTCTCAAAATTATAGAATGGGCTCAAGAATATTTCTTTTATAAGAGGCCATAGGAAATACAAAAAAAATCACTTTGAGGCTGATTTAAAACTGGTCCCCCATTGATTTGTGCTAAAAACAAACATAGAGACAAGAGTCAACAGGATACCAGTTTATGCTGATCTCTAACAAGTTATT
The DNA here is from genome assembly GCA_903981925.1 of Ostrea lurida. NCBI lineage: Eukaryota > Metazoa > Mollusca > Bivalvia > Ostreida > Ostreidae > Ostrea > Ostrea lurida. The sequence continues at coordinate 19,722 of CAJDSM010030121.1, forward strand.
TCCCTTACTGAAACTCTTTAAGTTAGAAACACATTATAAAATTTGATTTTGTTACTTTGAATCCTATTCTTTCTTGATAAAAGCAGCAACTGTACCTGACCTTCCTCTTTGCTTATGAAATAAAGCATTAAATGAGCTAGAATTGCTCATTAAAACGGCAAAAAATGGTACCAAAATGCTCTACCCAGTTTCCATGGCAACGGCAAAAAATTTTGAATAAACAATCATGCTGTTTTTGTTTTCATGGTGTATCATTCAAATACTGAACGTATGGGCCAACTCTATGAGTAGTGATTTCTGACCCTCTGTATAAATTCAATGGTCCTTGCAGAGAATTCATGTTAAATTGCTATTATAAATAAATTTGTAAGTATCTGTGTTTTAAATGGTAGCAAAACTATATTATACAACTAAAGTTTGTGAAATATTATGAATAAAGATGTTTTTACAAATATATGTTTTCAAGTGAATTTATAGACATTGAATAAAAAAAAGTGTTTAGAGGTTAAAATTAGTTAATTCAAAAATCGTCCACAACTCAGTCATAATTCACTTGAAAACATAGATTTGTAAAAACTCTTATTCAAATTATTTCATCAAACTTAGTGTATAATATAGTTTTTGCAACATTTTAAAACACCGATCTACAAATTTTATAATAGATTATAACATGATTTCTGCAAGACACGAATTTCTACAGAGGGTCAGAAATATACTCAATAGATTGGCCCAACGTTCAGTATGAATGATAAAACCATGAAACAAAAACAGCATGATGTGCCTAATTATCAGCAATTTTTTGGCGACGAAAGCTATACCATGGAAACTACGTGAGTTAAGCGAGCTATCTCGTCTTGGGCGTGTCAGTCATCATAATAATTCTATTGCTTGTGAGACATGGTCTCATTATAGATCAAAATCTATGCTCCAAGTTTAAAGTTTATATTGATCTTCCATACAATAATATAAGTCAAAGAAACGGGGTCATGCGTACTACTGTTGCCTTGAGTAGCATATGTCCATTCACTATTTAATAAAGAGATAGGAAACTCTATCAGTTGAAAAAAAGTTACAATGTTCTTAATTTTGATCTTGTATATCAAACAGATAGAGGTAGTTTCGAGTAAGCGAAAATTGGAGAGTGTAGAGGGTATCTTAGCATAACTGTATTTTTTTCAAGGTTAGGGTTAATGGAGATAGTCTCATATTTGCACAATATTTCCAGAAAGTGTTTTTGAGCTTTGTTGAACAAAGTGATTTATTGTTTTATAACTAGGCATACAATACCATATGGGTTGCATGTTGTTAATATGAGGACAACTACCATAGACTTCTGCAAGTGAATTTTAGTCCTATTTCTGTAGCTTCGTTCTTAGACATTTTTAAGTAATGCTATGATCTGTGCAATGCAAACTCTCACACTCAACTATCAAAATATGGTGTGGAATAGAACTCTATGTTTAATTTGGATATTGTGTGTTGCATAATTCTCTTTTGTCAATGTCGACAATGAAAAGAAAAATTCTGACGTGATCTGATCCCTTAATGAGAATGAGAAGAATAGATGGAGTGGACAAGTTCTTATTTTGTTATTGTGTGTGTAGAAGTTGGGGTAAAATATAGCCTTATTTGGCATATTTTTATAGTTAGTATCAAATATCTTAAAACCCCTCAATCAGATTTTTTATACAGAAAAATATATCCATTCCAAACAATTGCAGATCACGAATTTATAACTCTATAATAAGCTTTGGATTGAATATATTTTTCTGGAAAAGTCACTTATGAATGTTGTATCCTATGGGGCTTTAATTATTTATCGTGGTAGTCTCTTTAAATGCAATATGGTTTATGGATATTTCATATGGATGTAAGGTTGGTTTGTTACTTCCATTAATCAATGCACGATCATCTATGTATAGAATTTGATTTTCTAAAAATATTACAAACTTTTATGTTAAAATCGCCTCTAATAAATAGAGACACCTAGCATAAAAAAATGGACTACTGATTGTGAAGCAGAAATTACTGATCTCATTTCTTCACAGGCAGAATTTGGGATCTTCGAGGTTATCTGAGTGAAAGTGAAGGACTGTAAGAATTTTGTTAAGAGGGACTGTATAATCGCGGTGTAAACTTCTCGTACACGCTTGAATTCCGTCGACCGATTGACAACCATGATGTGGACCAATTACCCATATGATAACATCACAACATATCTAATTGTTATACTACATAGTGGATTACAATTCATTTGATAAGGATCACAGATTTGTCATTACCCGGGCTTAGGCGGTATTAGGATTCTGAAGGAATTTAATATTAGTTAGGTAGGAGTTTATTGAAATAAATTGTAAGTGTCGGTGAGTAAATTAACAAGTTAACTACTAGTATTGGATGAACGGACATAACCAGTTAGAGGTAATATCTGACAACTCCATTTTACGTATATTACAGTCGCACTTATTTACGTTTGTCTAAAGTATTTAATTTGATAAATGTAGTTAAAGAAATGATTAATAGATTTATACAATATCACAGGTAGACTTGCCCTGTAGAGTGCAAGGTTCGCTTCGGCTATATCGAGCTACGTACTTGGAGGTAGAAATATTGAACCCGTATCTTTTACTCTTGAGGGAGTTAACATGGAATTGACTTACTACTGGGATTTACAAAAACGTTGAGTTATACAAAAACTCATGTGAGCTAGACCAAATGACATAATTTTGCTTGTGGCCTATAAGCATTGTACGACAGGTTCCTTGACTTTTAGCGCTCACTGCCTACGGAACATAAGATATCAACAGCAGTAGTAAATGAGAATTTTCATAGGCACTTTACTATTACCTGAAGATGTCTACAAGGAGTAAATTTTTCAAATGTGGGATTTTGACAATTGACGTCTACATACTCTTACTACAAAGCAGATTTATTATGTTTTGACCTTTGATATTCTACTCACAACAGAGCGTGTGTTTTCACATTACTATTCAGCACAATCACAAGATAATCATCAGTGATATTCTTTTCGACTGCTTTTACATTACAGAATTAGCCCCAAACAAATTATGAGCTCCGCACTGGATTTTGGGTAATCTCTTGAAATCCTAGGAGGTTGCCGTGGTTTTTCGGGGTTGAATTCACTTTGAGGATCAGTATGCAGATTTTGTTAGCAAATAATGTTACGATAGAATATGTAAATTTCTATTTCTTCACTCTAATTTCTATGAGTAAGTCAATCCGAATTCAGAAATAATTGAGTGTATTATTTGAATAGTTAATATTATTAATGCTCACTTTACTGTTACCCATATCTACCAAATTATGAAAACCATGTAACTTGATGTTTATAACAAGCAATGCTAGCAAGATTACGGTCTCCTATTTGACATATTATTGAGCAGATTTAACTTAGCGCTAATATCAAGTTGTGTTCTAGTATAAATCCTTGTTGACAAATCTCAATTGGTTTTAACACTTAATAGTGGTGCTTCCAAAAATAAAAACAGATTTATCCTTATTATATCTTCCTTAAGACATAGATTATTAATGGTCACGATAGTATCATTATCAAAGAGCTTATTTGAGTATGAAGACTAGTACGAAACACAAATAAGCTGTGATGCTGTCTTTAAATTATTCATTGATGACAATTTTCTGGATAGAGTTTGTGTACGTTTGTAAATAGACTACGCATGTATTAATATTTCAATATATATTACCCTATCCTTTTGTTGTCGATTCAAATTAAAGTGAAATACTCATACGAATACTAGAAGAAAAGACTCTAACACTCAAGACTACCGATTGAAAGTTAGTATCGTCCAACATCGAAAATACTTTTATTTAAATCATTGTTTAAAAAGCTATTACGTGTAAAGTACAATACCATAACTCTTCAAACCTGTGATATACGGGAATGATCTCGGGGAACTAGATCGTGCAATTCTAGCCTACATTACCACTCTGTCACATTGAGATAATAATCTATATTATAAACAAAATATCTATTGCAAATGCAATAGGCGTAGATTTCGATGTTTTGGTGGTGAGCATAGCGTCTCGGTCCAAACACACATCTCAAAATTACATTCATCGAGATGCGGAGAGTTGTCGCGAAAACAGTGTGAGACTTCTCGAAAATAATCGACTACAGGTCCGGAATCAGCGTCAAATTCAGGTAGCTTTGCCTCACGGCTGATCCTTATTATCAAATTCATGAATGTTTGTAGTTATTTTTCAATAATTGCATAGGATTTATGAACCGCTTCTGATTGAGCAAGAAAGTGGATTTCAAAATTTCTCAAGTTATTTGAATTGTGTTTACTTATTGGTAGTTTAACTGTTAGTGAAGTTGTTTCATCGGATACTAGGTTTTGAATGCAAACTAATTTATATACGATAAGCTATATGATTTGCTGTGAATTCGTGCACATCACTCTACAACAACACATATATTTCATGGAGGCTCTAAGATGTCATATAGAAAAACATTAAATACTTTGAATACAGCAATCTTTTCGATACAATGATATGAATTCTCTTATTGCGATTCTGCTTTGTATTTTGGGAGACACTAAGTGGCAACCTTAACACATTGATTTGACGATCAGTCATATTGTTGAAACTAATACTGAGTTCAGTAACTTGTGAAATTTCCTGCTTTACGCTCTTGCTCTGTTTAGGGTTTATAAATTCCACATGGCGGTGGTTTAAAGTTGAATGTTTTACAATTTACACTATCGTGATGGTTTAACATACTAATTATAATTAGCTATTTACTCATAAAATTGATATGGATTTATAACTATAACTAACTTAGATACATTAGAGCACAAACATTAAAGATATAAATATATTATCATCGCAATAGTGACTTAAATGGATAGTAGATTAATGTGAAATGTCACGCACAGTATAACATTTCAGTTTAAGCTTTTATTATATTCATTTTCAAGACATAATTACCTTTCAGGGATAGATGCGATTGTTTGCAATGATCCTAATATTTTATTTTTCTATACTGCGCGTGGTAATTGCTCTAACAGCTTGCTCAAATGTGGAACATGTTGGGGTAATTCTGTTAACACGTATAACGGGAGAAATTAGCTAATAGATTCTTGTGACATTATAGGTTATATAACAATTCTAAGACTCGTGATTATAGAGTCATGAGTAATTATAAGGTATCTGATACACCTGAAGATGGGCAACCTAAGGAATTCTGGGATTAATGCTGTACTGCTCGTGTCGAGTTATCACCACATCCAATAATAATAATGGTTCTCTTTTGTACAGGAAATTTCGATCGATCTCTATAGCTCTGCTCCCGAATATATGAAAAGATCAGTAATAAGTGCATAGTTACTATGTTTTTAACACAAGTTTCTATTTGTTTAGTTTTACGATAAAATAACCCAACATTAAAAATGTAAAACTCTTACTATTTCTATTTTGTAGATATTATAATATGCTACAAAATGTAAAGAAAGATACAAATAAAAATAATGTTCTAGATTACATATACTCTATCCTGTTTCTCTTTTTGATTTTTTCAAAATCTCTCTTCAAATTGAGTTAGACCTTCATGATAACTAATAAAAATTATATACAAACAAAAACTTATTTGCTTACTTCTACCATCACTTTGCTTGTTCATCGCTCATAATTTCTTTTTCATAGCTCTGGAAGAGGAGAACGACCAATTAGGATCGAAATGGCTATTGGACATGTGTCAATCGTGGTGGTTCAGATGCTTTGAATATAGTATACGATGTTACTATGATACTGGAAAATAACATATTGATGCAATCGCACTCGTGCTCTTCGAGGCCTTACTGGATCTCGAATATGAATCTCTGTTTGATACAGCTCGAAACTCTGTCCTAATTGTGTCGTTGATCTTTCTTTAAAGAACTAATGCTCTTGAAGAAGCTCGTTCAATAACATAAAGAACGGAGATTGCACAAGATTGTGTTGTACGATTGGTTTTGTGAAGGCAGATGTAGGATAAGAAAGATGAAGGTGGTTTCCGGATTTTTGTTATGTTACTATATGTATGTCATTTCATTTCACATTCTTGAATTGTGTTGGTGGATGGAATTGGTCGGTGCTTCTCTACCAATTCTTTATGGTTGTTATCCGATTTTAAACGGTCGAAGAGTCTTTGGTGGGCGTGAGATAAACGGTAAGTTCTGAGGTTAATGACGATGTGTGGCAGCGCTTATTCGTTAACAGGTTCAGGTTATGGGTTGTTTCGGTGAGGTGTTCAACTGTTATTCCTAAAGCTATATAAGACAGCATTTTCGTAAATATATTGGTCGTTTATTTATAACAATTTTCAGGTTTTGACTTCGAATATATGAGGGACTCTATAAACTTTAGATGCTGTCAAATGCGTCTGATGTCGTTTCTTTTTCTTACAGATTCCCACTGGTTTATGATCATTATTTTTGGGCGTCAGGACTCTTTTGAATAAACATAAATAAACATCTTTAAACTTGTATGCTGGATCGACTGTTCGTTTTTAAGCTTTTTTTTTGATCGCTCCATGATAAAACTAAAATTTAGTTTCTTACTGTTTGTGCGGTTCATTGATACTCACTTGTCTATGGTCGAGGTGATGAGAGAACTGGTTCCTCATTGCCTCAACTAGTTTCACTGCTGTGAAAGCTATCCATCACCATTGAGAGGCTGTTCCAAAAATATGTATAATAGAAAGACAGTGCATTATAAAATGGGATACGTGGACTGAAAATTCATGCAATCATTACTCATCTGGGTTGGACTACTTAAGTGCACTACTACGTATAGTGGCTTGTACTCCTTAGAATAACTTGCTTTACTATTTTAAATTGATCGATTAAAATAGTGTCATTGGCATTTGATATTTTGGGTTCGATATCCAAACCTTCCGACTTATTATCGTTATTGCTAAGTTAATTGCTACTGTGTCGGTTCAAAGACCAAGAATGGACTTTATGTATATGATGCGCATTGTGGCCCGAGTAGTTTTGTTCTGTCTGTCGTGTTGTTTGATCTATATTTAATGATAGCAATCGGGTTGTGCTTTGTCTCAAGTAAATTCCATGTCAATTCTATAGCATATTCGTGGTAAGTGTATGTGATCCCAACTGTAGTATATGCAGACACATGCATTCAAGTTACTTTGACTACAGATTTCTCAACTCGATATATATCTCTAAGACTAATACTATTTAGTCGGATAGTCATAGATTATTAGGATTTTATGTTTTATTTCTGTGTTATGAAGCTAATGTATGATATTGGAGCATCTCTGCATGTACGGAGATTTAATCGATCAACATATAGACATAGAATGAGAATATTTCTTTTGAATTTCAATAAGGATAGACGTAAATACTTTACGTGTACATATCAATTGCGTGTCTAGCTGAGGAATTATTAGCTGTATCGGTTATATATGTAACGGTTAGAACCCCGTTTCGCTTGTGCCCTTTGAGGTAACGAATCGATGGTTTGTAACATGGGCGGAGGAGTGCATCTGTTCGAACGCGTCAATGAGCGCCCGTCCGGTTGGAGTCGATAGCATGACTGGAATGAGGGCTAACGAACAATCGGTCAATTCAGTGGTGGATAACGTCTAACAATGGCTTGTGAATACTCACATGGCGAATAGAACAGCATTTGACTGCAAATGACAGGTCCATATTGGTAAACACAATGGTATAAGATATACGACTATAATTTAGAAATGCTGTCTTTACAGTGACTGTTGACCTCTGCAACAACATAACTGCCTGTAAGTAGCCTGCCTCGATTTAAACTATTATACGCAAACAGATCTTGCGTATTGAGATAAGTTGAGAGACATACACAATATGCAGGTGATGATAAATATTGCTAATAAAATGTACCGTTGTGTACAATTCAGAAAAAAACACAACTGGTTTATTCCGGTTCTTTATAGTTACAGATATAAGCCCTTTCATGAGTCGATCCATAGATATATGAATTCACAAGAAGCATATCGACCGAGCACGAAGTGCGAGTCAATATGCTTTTCTTGAAGTCGATCATCTATAATTGACCGATTGAAGGGCTACTTTGTTATATTTTTTCAATTAAAGCTTGAAAAAATTAGGAACACAAATTAATTTTTGTTTCTTTTATAACATGCTGAGATTAAAAAAAAAGAAATAGTTTTTATTGCATTTTGTTTCTTTTTTTAACAAGTTTAGATTTAAAATAAATATAAGTCTGTTTAATTTTAAGTGGGTTTATATACTGATACAATAATTTTATAAAACTATGTAATTCTATTTCACCTTCTTTATTGTGACGCCAGAGAGATAGTGATGTGATCGAAAAGGAATTTGATTGGTTGAAATGACAAACGTCAGCTAATCACAATCATTGTTGCACGTTACAAGTTTCCCTAATCTATGATACAATCCATTTTTATACTTTGACACGTGATTCAAACGAACCATGATAGTGCCTTACATGCATAAATAATATTGCATTGTTCCAATACTGAAGGGATGATCTAAAATGAATATAAAACGACTAAGTATACTCTCTCACTCTATCTTCACACATTTAGCACATGCTATAATTTGATTATTTCAAATATCTAGAAATATTATAAATAGAATTTGTAATGAATAATATTTCCAGTAGTAATGAAACCTTACCGTAAATTTGGAATTAAACTAGAAACGATTGTAAAACAGATCAAGTGACTCGTATGTAAATACTGAGGAGTCAATGTCGTCTGGAATAGGCTTTAGTGTCAAATTAAAGGCGACCGCTAGAAATTTCTTCTTTTCATGTAGAGCTTTTGAATGAATCTTGCTCATGTCGTAGGTTAGTGGCGGAATTGGCGCAAATCTGATTTCTATACAAGCAACAAAACCATAAATCACTCACAGAACTCACAATCATACACAAACCATACTGACTTTCACACCCTCTCTGTCATCAAAGCGTTCACATATGTTTCATAATGAAATGACAAATATGATTGATATAATGCAGAGGATCTACTCCCATGGCACTAATCTACCTCGCTTTGTCGGAGGCCGTGTTGCCCTAACACTCGATTTTGTATATGTATTTTGATTATGATTACGTTTTGACCATTTAACTTCGCCTTTTTTGTTATAGATATTAGGTATTTTAGCCTGTGACGATGGAGTAGCTGAAATAGTTCCGTTTGTCATAAATTGAGTAGTTAGTTTCCGTTAATGTCAATGTGCAATAAATATTCAAGTGCGAAGCAGCATGGAGACTCTGTGTTGTCTTTTATTCTAGTCGTTGGATAATAGTTGAATTGACACATGCATGGGAATAATTATCAATGGATAGATAAAAAACGTCAATTTATCGAAATGTCGAATATAGGCCACCGCTATAGATTTCTTCTTTTCATGTAGAAGCTTTGAATGAATTCTGCCTCATAAGAATATAGAATAGGTCACTATAGGAGCACACTTCGTGCCATTGGAATTCAACAGATTGTTCGAAGACCTGATTGCCAAAAACTCAAGATATTTTGTCAAGGAGACTTAGCATTGCTTTATATCAACTTCGAGTATTGTGTGTAGAGTCAGAGTGGAGTTAACAAAATATCATTTTTGAATGCTGATCATTAGATAAAATTATTCCTTTTTCCATTTTTGTTAAAGAAGCAATGTCTATAATGTTACAACCTTGTCTTAATTGTTGTGCGGAATGGTCGTGTAAAGTGTTAAAAAGTCATATGTTTTGATGTTGTTGATATGTGAAAGTTCGGATTTCAAATTCACTATACGTTTTTAGAGTTTTGTATATTTGTAGAATCCACATTGATTTACTCCACTGCTGCATATGTAGTCTGAAGTTGCTCCTTGATACTGTCATTATTCGTGAGGAGTAAAGCAAGGGTTGGTGGACTAGCCGCAAATATATCTTGTTTGTATGGGTTTTTATGAAGTTTTGGAATCCAGATATAGTACGTAGTTCATATTCTTCCGTCCCATTGACTGGATATGCCGACGGAGGCTAAGTTACTTATTGTTATCATAAATTCTTACTATTTAAATGCTTTGCACGTATATTCAACTGTGACTTATATTTACTGTAAGTCACAGCATCTAATGTGTGTAGTTCACCGACATACAATTATAACTCACCTTAAATTAATCCCGATCTAAACGATACATGTTATAATCAATTAAGGTATCCATGTACATGAGGTAAAATCTCGGTAATCGTCGACGAGTCTCGGGAGTTTCCGGAATAAATTCCTTACAAATTAACATGATTATCTGTAAGGACACAAAATTTGCTGAAATGAGATGTTTATATTCCCTACAAGTATTCCCCTTTCTCAATATGCCTATTAGTATTTAAAATAGTGTATATGAAAATTATTTCGAGCTGTTTCATTGAAAACCATCAATAAAGCAAAACATGAAAATATAGGCCCAACAGGAAAATAGCCCAACTGGAAACATTTCTAAGCGCTAGACATACTTTCTACTTTTAAAAAAAAGTTCGAGATGTATGGGGATTTTTTTAAAACTGTAGGTTAAATGTTCAAAAAGAATTCTTAGGGCTGATTTTCAGATAAAATAGAAATAACTTACCCTTTTTTGCCTTCTATTTTAAAGAAGTCTGAGAATTTCTTTCTTTTGTTACAAAAAACACTATAAAATAAGTTCTCAAAATAGAAATGGGCTCAAGAATATTTCTTTAATACGAAGGCATAGAATACAAAAAAAATCCTTTGAGGCTGATTTTAAACTGGTCCCCATTGATTTGTGCTAAAAACAAACATAGAAGCAAGAGTCAACAGGATACCATTTATGCTGATCTCTAAAGTTATTTCCCTTACTGAAATCTTAAGTTAGAAACACATTATAAATTTTGATTTGTTACTTTTGAATCTATCTTTTCTTGATAAAAGCAGCAACTGTACTGACCTCCTCTTTGTTTATGAAATAAAGCTTAAAATGAGCTTAGATTGCTAATTAAAACGGCAAAAAATTACCAAATGCTCTACCAGTTTCCATGGCAACGGCAAAAAATTTGAATAAACAATCATGCTGTTTTGTTTTTCATGGTGTATCATCAAATACTGAACGTATGGCCAACTCTATGAGTAGTGATTTCTGACCTCTGTATAAATATCATGGTCCTTGCAGAGAATTCATGTTAAATGCTATATAATAAATAAGTATATGTGTTTTAAATGGTAGCAAAACTATATTATACAACTAAAGTTTGTGAAATATTATGAATAAAGATTTTACAAATATATGTTCAGTGAATTTATAGACATGATGACATTTTTAAATTTAACTAATTTTAACCTCTAAACAACTTTTTTTTATCACGAACACATTCATAAGTCTGTATATCTTGATATTTTAAAAATTGAATTTTATGGAATTTTGAAATGTGAACTCTTTATACTTCAAATGATGTGATTTCGTCTTCTTTGATTTCGTCAAAGTTATTCCCCCAATGAGTTATCCCTAGATCCCTAATTTTCTATTTTGTCATGGTCCTATATTTGATTTTAAGACATAAAGTCATAGAGTTACCATTGTCATAATTTTACCCATTTGTAAATGGATACCTTATTTTACATATACAGCACGAATAATCAACAACTTGGTCCTGAAAATTTGTTTAACTCTTCCAGGGTGAACGTCAAACCCAGCGCTTAGACCACACGGCCAACAAAGATTCCTTAAGGGCATGGACCATTCTGAACTAAAATGTTCAAATTTGTAGTTGCCAATTGAGTCTAGAATGCTTAATAATTATTCTAATAGGTCAGCAATATTAAGTCAGCTGTTGAGTTACAAGCAAGAATCCAGTGCTCACAAATCTCGCTTTGTAAACGAGGCTTCGAGCATTTGTTATGTTTACAAAGATTGCTTGTAGAAAATAATCTTATGTTCAACAACTAGTGAGATTGTGCGACAACACTAGACAGTTTGTATTGTAATAGAAATCGTCTAATTTGAAAAAAAAATATCTGCTTAATGAACGTTTAGTTAGCTATTCAATATATTGTAGGCAAATCATAGCTCGGGCTTGTTTACATAACAAAGATTGTAGTTCTGTATCTCCACGTGGAATCAACAATGACGTCAAATTTTACTGACCATTGAAATACTTTAGTCAATCTTTTAACATTAAAATGCAACTTAAAATTTAACTATTTAGTTCAAAACGTGTCCATGCCCCTTTAAAAAGGAAGTCTTCATATTCCAAAACGCTTCTATACGACTGAGGCAATTCAACATTAACTCTTGTTCAGAGAGTTAAAGATATTTTTTATAAGGAGAATGAACTTCGATGCAATTGAATAGCATTTTAATATAAAGCACAACATACAATTATACTCAACCTAAATTAATTCCTAGATCTATACGACACAAGCTGATAATCATTATTAACATTACAGCACGAAATATATCACAACTAGGAATATATATATATATATATATATTATATAATATATATATATATATATTATATATATATATAAAATAATATATATAATATATATATTATATATATTTATATATTGAAATACACAAATAATCACAGTAGTCGGAAGTTATAGTTAAAAAAGAAAAAATAAACACGAAAAAGCTAAAGCTTATACTAATGTTTTCGTGTTTCTTTTTTCTTTTTAATATATATATATATATATATAATATATATATATATCATATTAATAATAAATATATATATAT
>CAJDSM010030122.1:17617-54561 GCA_903981925.1 Ostrea lurida
GCAGTCTGGGGGGATGTATCGCAGGAGGGTCCGTTGTGTCCGATCTGGCCTGTCGTTCCAGTCCCACCTGTCATACAAAGACGGGGGCATAATGTTGTGGCATATAGTGGCCAATAAATAAAAAATTGCTGGTTCATATGAAAACCAGCAAAATGTAAATAGCCAGGTTGATACAAGTGAAATTCTGGTTCATATGAAAAACCAGCACAAATGTATCCTGGCTAGTGTGTAAAAAAGTGAAATTTGGTATAGTGGTTGTAAAAAAGTTAAATTTGGTATAGTGGTTCATGTTGTAACGCATACGCGGCATGAGCTGATCGGAGTACACGAGACTACAGTTCTGGTGCTCTCTCCACCTCTTTAACATGGAGGGAGACCCCGTTCCGGAGTACCAGGGGGAGGACTGGTACGACTCACCGGGGGGCGGTCTGGTTGGAACAGGGTAAACAGATTGGGACGGATCCCTTTCCCGGTCCTCCTGGATGTCCGGTCCAGGATGTCGGCACTCGTGCTCTCACGAGGCCAACGGTTTGCCAGTAATACTTTTTAAGTCGGTATTCCGGATGTCCCCTCGGACCTGCAAGTTGTTGTTTTGTAATATAACATGTAACATGCGGCCTTAACCGCCAATCACCCTGTTTAGTATTGTTTATCCTGCCATAGTGATTACTCTGTTGCTAGGACTTGTCATCATCTTATGTATATGTGAACGGGATCTGTAACACCTAATTGTTATTTCACGATGCTGTTAAGCAATAAATTGTAAACTCCGCATTTGAGTCTTATTGAGTGATCGGTGGAAGTGCCCAATACAGAGAAGCAATGCAAAGGTGAAATGGTATCTAAGTAGTCCGTGTGGACTACCAACGGAGTGTTCAATTAATCGTACCTGTTCTTTGTGAAAGTATACCTAGTGGGGCTAAATGCCTATAAGAATTTCTGCTAATGAGGAAGCCCTTACTTCAACAAGTTAAGGCTTGGTTAACATTCTTTCCTGCGCCAAGTCAAAAGTATCTCACCGTGAACATCTAGCATACTGGAGTAAGGAAACTCTAGAGTAAAATCCAAGTTATGTATTGTGTGTGGGAAATTTATGTGCCATGTAACATTGAATCATAAAAGTTAAATCATTTACATGAAACAAGAAAATTTAAATTTTGTAAATGTATTGGGGACCATTTCACTTCATCCTTTCATTGCTTCATCATTTGATACTCGATAAATAAGCATCTCCAGAAATCCCATTAAAAATTAGGGCTAAAATTCAGACAAACAGATTCAAACGCAATGGCATTTGCCATGATTAACTGTACCTTGGTTGACAAAGCTTTCCTCAGATTGACAATTACCCTAAACTACATGCACCATTTGCTTTGTTATATCGAATGTCATACATTTATTAAATATAAATAGCAAAGTGCAGAAATCCCATGAAAATTGTCTAAAATTCCCAAAATGGTGCCAAGGAGATTAAAGTTTAATTTTAACTTTATGAAAATAGAATCTTGATAAGGAAATTATTGAACAGTAACAGGATATTTTCATCATTATGTGAAGTCTGTCTGATTTTCATGCACACCCATGATTACTGCTGCAGTAAACCAGTAAAGTTCAACGCATTGGAGCTGTTGATGATCGCTGGTGGGAAGTCTAATATATATATGTAAGACTCCAAAGTGCGATGGTGTCCCCAAAGTGCGATGGTCGCCCCAAAGCCGATGGTCTGCGCGAAAGTGCGATGGTTTGTTAAGCTTAGCGACGCCAAAGTGCGATGGCCATGCCAAAGTGCGATGGTCACACGTTACTCAAAGTGCGATGGTCTAACACGCAAAGCCCGATGGTGTTGGTAACGGTGGACGTCGCGTTATTATGACGTCAATCACGAAGAAATCTAACGTCAGCTTGCCTTGACGAATATTTTTCGAGGATAAACTGAAGAAATGGGGGATTCGAAAATTTATGAGAGAACTCGGATTCCCATGTACTCTCTGTTGTACTTTTATCAGCTTTATCGAGCTTTGGCGCATGATTAAGGACCATCGCACTTTGGCGTGTCAGACCATCGCACTTTGGGGCATGATGGGGAACCATCGCACTTTGGCGTGTCAACCATCGGGGTTTGGCGCAGACCACGCACTTTGGGGCGACCACGCACTTGGAGTACCATCGCACTTTGGAGTCCTACATATATGGAGACAAAAGCCCACAGGCCTTATTGGTTACCAGATACCATAGCCCATACACAGACCTGTCAGGAAGTCTAATATCTGCATTTAAGGCTCAATCTGGCCCAAGACCATAAACTGAGAATAGACTTAAGTCAAAATTTTGATTACTTAATCTTAAGATTTAGAACACAGATGTTTAAACTATTACAGGGTTTCAAAAAGAAATTAAATGCAAAAATATATTTAAAATTCATTTGTTTATGAAAATTAATTCTCAAATTAGCTGGATTTGAAATTTAGACTTAAGTATATTCTCAGTTTATGGTCTTTGAGGGCCTTGAGTCTTATGATCTTTCTAAACATGGATACGATTCAAGCTCAATTACAATAAAAGGAAAGATGAAGTTCGAAACATTCAAATCATCCTTCATTCATCAACAAACTCTTTCGTATCGAATCAGTTGAGAGACATAAACACCATCATATGCACGTGTTGATGGAATATTGCTACATAAATTATATGAGAAGTTTTATTACGATGGAGAAGCTAAAATCGTCCCATTTGTCATAAAATTGGATGTTTCCAAGTTCAATAAAATATCTAAGTACAAAGCAGATGTGGAAGACTCTGTGTTGTCTTTTATTATGAGTTCACTGGGAATATAAGTTGCTACCTTTTAGATATCAGATCACAAATATTTAACCCACAGAACATATCTGGTAATCCTCAACAATAGCTGAGATATGATGACTGATATGGTTCTTGTGCCTTGGATTTATAAAATTTAAGTGACATATATTAAATCAGTCTCAAACATTCCCTTTTATTTTAAAACCAAAAATAAAACATATGCATGCCTTTCTATATTTTGATATATATATCATAAGTGACAGTCAAGAATTAAAACAAAAAGTATAAAATTAAACAGAATATTCATAGTAAATAATAATAGTTTGATATGTGTAAGGTAGCATTCTTGTTGCAGTTTACAATGTTTTTACATATTCTGGACAATAAAATTCAATTAAAAAATAAAATTCATTTCCAACTTACCTACCACAATTTTTTTCTGGAACATTAGCAGAAACACAACTATTCTTATTTTAGGCCTAAACCACTAATGCTCTTCATAAATATGGAAGTTGAAGCATTGCAGTTCATAGCTTCATGTATTTTCAAAATTGAAATTAATTTCTTCCATGTAACTTCCATGCAACTTTAGTCCAGATATCAGCAATGAGGTTGCAATTCTAAAATCTTCACACTGGATCAGTAGTTGTCCTCATAACTCGACTTCAAATGTCGAGATAAGTGCAGCTATGTTTGTTGTTGCATTAAATGCACTGGATTTCCATACCGGAACAGTGAAATATTCCACTGTGATATCAATTAAATTAGAATTCAACCAACAGGAGAAAACAAAGAAATTGTTATAGCTACTTTTTTTCTTTCTGTTAATGATTTTTTTTCCATTTCGGCTGCCATGATCATTCAGTTTTAAGATAAGTTCTTTGCTCTGTGAAAAGACTCTCTTAATCATAATAGAAGCTCGCAGCAAAGGTCGAATTCAAGTGACAGAATAAGATGGAAAAGCACAACCGGCCATATCACATGATACTGTATTGACACCACTCTTACATTCTAGATGCATTCTAAAGGTTAGTGCCTTTGGCAACCAGACTAGAAATGCACACTCCAAAATAATACTGACTGGAACTCTCACAGGACATAAGGGAATGGGGATGTAAACTATAACAATGAGCACAATGTCCTCTTCATAAGTACAAAGCTTTGTAATGGGGCTTTTCCCAGATAATTCAATCATTCAAAAACAATATATAGCGGGTAAAACCATATTCTAATGAATTTCTATTCAATTGGTACTTGTAAAACACTCCAAAGGGGTTAGAACCATATTCTAATCAATTTTTACTCAATTGGTACTTTTAAAACACTCAACATCCTGTTGGCCAATATTTCTTTCTTTCAATGCAAAATATCGTACAAATACACTTTCTACTCATAAAGAATAGCATCCCTAATATCTTTATTACCAAAATGAAGAAAGCCATCAACAGAGAATTTAACCATTTATCCAAAGATCAGGAAGAAACCATAAGTAACAAGCATGTGACAAAAATGAAAACAAACAGTGAATAAAGGGGAGAAAGTTCAACCCTTGGGCTCCACATAGATCTACAGGATAACAACTCCTTACAAATGGGAAATGCAAAACAGCAAAGTCTTTGATTATTTCTGAAATGTATGTCACACTATCCAGAATAGAGGCATAAATTGCGTAACTTTCTAGCATTAAAATGAGCCTGAGGCACCACGAGTTACTTTAGTAAAGATCCTGGTTGACTGTAGATGCACATCTAATGACACGTGCAGTTGGTGAACTATGATGATGTTTATCGAGGCCATACAGCAGAATATGTGTATCTACCAAAAGTGATGTGGAATTAAAACCACATGCATCACAAGGACATCACATTACTAACACGATTTTCCAGTTTATGATAGCTAAGTCAACTAAGCCTCCTAGTACAATGAAGTCATTCCGAAACGCTGAACAGAAATGACTGCCTTATTCTCTAACTAATTTCTTTCAAAATCAACTGCAAATTAAAGAATGTCTGGCTTTAAGAAATCTGATCTAGGACTAGCTGATGTGGTGTTAGATGCTACTTACATCCGAGTCCGGCCCCTTGTCAGCTCCGGGACAGGAGAAGGAGACAAATTCATGACATCTCTTGTGTACAACAAAACTGCAAACTGGAAAGAAGAAAAGAATATTCATGTCCTTTAATTCAAACCTCACAATTTTTGAGCATCATAACCCTAACAAAAGAAAATGAAAGCAACACACTACAGGATTATTGGGTACAGTATAAACGTAATACTAGCCGTCAATTTGAAACTGAAATTGTGATTTAGTATAAATAAGTTTAAACTTATGTTATCATCAACCCATTCAGAGGTTTTGAAGGAAACATTTTTTTACTGTCTTCCCATACAAAAATTCATTGCTAAAAATGCTATACAATGTATGTTCAATAGAATTTAAATTTTTTATTTTGATAAAATCATAGTTAGTTAATTATTTAATAATGGTGACAGTTACATATAAAACTATCAATATAGCACAGCTAACATTTTTTGTAATGACTGTCATCTTTGTAATGTATGAATGATATTATTTATGTTTGCTCAAGAAAAAAATTCTGTGCAAAAGCATGGCAAAACTTGTCATTATTACCCATTTTTATGACATTGTTTTCTAAATATAACATGCTGAAGTCTACTTAATGATTTGGAACTTGCAAAAATACAAGTAAATACATTACTAAACAAAGTTATTGGTGAATCAAGATTATTTTTTTAATCTACAAGTCAAGATTTAGACTTTACCTGATGTCAAACAGTAAATGCATAGTTGACACCAAACATCGAATATTTGGACTTATACAACTCACAGAGTGTTTAACTGATTGCAAAGTCAATGTCTATAACAAATTAAAAACAGCTAAGAAAACAGAAAATTGATTTCCTTTCCTTTGTTACCAGTTTTAAGTTTTTAGGGAGCAGATAAGTCACTTAGGGCTACATTGGACTCCTGTGATCAGCAGTCCCTAAAACTTTAATCAGAAAAAAAAAACCACTGAAATCTCTGTAGGTGAGGGAAAAGCCAAGCAATTTCATCCAATATATCTTCTGGGGGAAAGGCAAGGAAAAGCAATACAGTTAACCAAATTTGGCTGTGCATTCAATAAAACAAATTTAGATCTATTACTAAAATTGGAGAACTATTTCTTCCAGACACAAGAAAAAACCCAAGGACAGAATAGATGAAGTTTGAAATCAATACTAGCTAATCAAATCTGCTTGAAATAGATATCTTGGTCTGTATATTCTTAAAGCAGTGCTATAGTATATGTCAGGAGCAGGGCTATATCCTTATTCTGCCCAATGCCCATCTATGAAATTATATATGCATGTTGCCTTACCTGGTATGAATAATTCATTCATATTTTATGATAGTTTACAATACCATTTTTTATTTTTAAAGTGCTTGGCGCACGTGCCAGCGATATTTAGAATTGAACAGTCATTGAATCAACGACCCCTAATTGCTAGACTGCAGTACTAAAAACAAACGGGGTTCTACAATATATATGAAGGGACTCCTATCACATTCACAGTTTTGTAAAAATACAGATGCATTATTATATAGTTCCTTAATGCAAATATTATTTATCAAATATTCTTGTGCTTCGAAAGCAAATGTTTTGTGATATGTTTAAAACAACAGGCCCCTTGGCCCATATCACTCACCTGAGTGACCTTGGCCCCGACGTTGTTTGCAGCTTTGATTCTATCCATCTTTAATCCCATGAAAATTTTGGCCCATCATTGTGGCCCCAACAAATCTATACACATCAAAGGCCAGAAGGGCCACAAAGGCGTTGAGCACATCTTCATATTACATGTATATATGATCTATGCTAATGGGTTATGACCTTAAAAAGAAGAAAATCGCCCACCATATGAATTTAAAGAAAGTTGGAAGGAGAACTTAATGGAGGGATTGATAACACAATAAAATGAAGTAAAAAATTTTATGTTTTCATTGGGTTTTTTTCTGGACTGATAGAGATCCCTCCGGACTGACAAACTTCAAATGGTAGTCAGTCCAACTGACCGACAGCGGAAAAAAGATATCAAGAACTCTGGATTTCAACAATTTAAATTTGCACTGTCTAGCAGCTTTCATGTAAATTTCAACTTTTCTGGCCAAGTGTTTCTTGAGAAGATTTTTAAATGATCTCATCCTACTTTTGACAAGGCATGACCCTTTATTTCAACCAACTTGAATCCCCTTCACCCAAGGATGGTTTGTACCAAGTTTGATTGAAGTATGGCCCAGTGATTTTGGAGAAGACGTAAAAAAAAATGTGAAAGTTTAGAGACAGATAGACAGATGGTGATCAGAACAGCTTTCAGCTCGGGAGCTTGTTTCATCAAAGGTCGTAGACTTACGCCCTAATTTAAGGCTAGTCAGAGGGCTTACGCCAATATTTAGGCGGGCGTATTTTCTGACCAGGTGTGAAATTTGGGCTTAACTTAAAGTCGGTGTAATGTTACGCTCTTTGATGAAACATAAATTGGTCTTAGATTTTGTGTTAGTCCGGGACTTACGCCTGGCGTAAAGTTACGCTGGGCGTACGACCTTTGATGAAACAGGCTCCAGGTGAGCTAAAGTTAGTGTAGTGAAGGTTATGAACACTGTGTTGGGTTGGAAGACACTGTGCAATTTAGAAGTTTGAAAAACAAGCAGGTGGAGAAATCATCAAAATGAGATTTGTAAGAGTAACACATTGAAGATCATTATATCTATAGACAGATTACAGCATCAAATTGGTGACTTATATGCATTAGATATAAGCCACATCATCAGTATTTTGTACACACATGTATCCATTTCAATCTAATTAAAGTAACATCTTCTCAAACCATTACACTAGAGAAGGCTTCTCCAGTGAAACGGTTTGAGAAAATCTATTTTAATTAGATTACCATAGTATTGAGAAGACATTGAAAATAGTTGATGAGGCCTGTGGACTTT
The DNA here is from genome assembly GCA_903981925.1 of Ostrea lurida. Lineage (NCBI taxonomy): Eukaryota > Metazoa > Mollusca > Bivalvia > Ostreida > Ostreidae > Ostrea > Ostrea lurida. Next base: position 25,416 of record CAJDSM010030122.1, read on the forward strand.
GTGTGTTGAAAAATTGTACAGAATTGTTCTGGTACAGAAATTTTACTTGTATTATACTACGCAATAATACTATAAAGGGAAATTTATAATACTATAAATCCCTAATAAAACACGAGTAATTTATTATCACGTAATTTCGCAAGGAGCATCAATCGTGAAATAAAAATTTTCGCTTTTATTTATAGGGCTCTACAATACATGTAAAAACGCTTCATTAACACAACAATCGTGAATTTACGTTCTCGCGATTTGACGTGTTAGAGTCAACTAGTGATATAAAGTACTCGCATAAAATAAGGAATCTACAGTAGTTCAAATTCGATAGGGAACATCTTTGTCCCATAGGTAGTCCATATGTATGATACAGTGACTCTAGATAGAAAGGATAATGCTCTAGAGCCCGGAAACCATATTGCTACTTCAATGGCTATTGTGCTTGACCTTTGACATATTGACCCCAAAATCAATAGGAAACATCTTCGTCTTTCGTCCCATGGGTAGTCCATATGTTTGATATGGTGACTCTCGGTAGAAGAATAACGCTCTATAGCCCAGAAACCATTGCGTCACAGACAGGACAGAGCAGACAAATAGACAACCTGATTCCAATATACTTCCACCCCCCCCCCCCACCCCAACTTGTGTCAGATCACAGGAATTGCAGTCTTATCTGAATAGGTATACAATTTGAACAACAATCACTATCCTTTCGCAAGCGACGCGGAATGCAACACAGGATTTTGGCAAATTCTGCTCGGGTGCAAATATTTAAAGCTGAACGAAAATTTACGCATCAATAATTTCAAATATGTGATGTATTCATACATGCCCAAAAATGAATGTGATAGTCGGGTAAATAGCTCCATCGAGCTTGTGTTGACTTGTTATCTGTAAAGAGTACAGACTTGAGATATATTTGGTCAAAAACACAACAGCATGTAACTCGACTAGTCGATGTGTCCCACCCGATTCCTGGAACAATACCCCATTTAATTGCTGTAATCAACCCTATAAAAAATACATCACCATACTCGCAAAGGTCAAAACCCATGCCATCTTTCACTAGTACATGTAGTTGTTGAAACGTACCAAGATGAAACAAAATGTTTTGATTCATAACATATTCAAAATAACACTAATAATAATCACTGCATATGGTACATGGAATATGTTTAGATAAAAAATCATTAATTAAAAAATAAAATGCCGACCTTCCAACCCTCAACATTTTTTAGAGGAAAGTGGAAACCAATAATATTTGGGGGGGGGGGGGTTGCCTCAGATGCATGAGAATACTTGTGGAATTGTTTGGAAACATCAAATTCCATGAGTTCAAATGATATGAGGCATGTATGTCAGAATTTATCAGATGATTTAGAATTGTTTTTGAATTATTTGAGAACATTATAATCTTGAGATTGTTGAGAAATACACTTCGATTCGATTGAGATGGTCATAATGATGAGACATATATTCTGACATTTGATCAGCCTTTTGAATCATATTATTGATATATACCCTTAGAATACTGCTTTGCAACTCTTTCCTTTTGGCTGACACTGTTATTTCACTTTTGGTTTTGATGTTCCTAATTACACATGCAGATACTTGTTTGGAATGGCATATGGTGTTGTGTGAAAACATTGATGGAAAAAACAAGCATTATCTTATAAGCTATTTGCTAAAAGGTGTGTTCTTCAAAGCAAGCATGTAGTTTATTCCAACAAAATGTTTTAAGGATGATATACATGTATATCACAGCAAACTGCAGTCATTTTGTTACCTTAGCACTCCTATTATGAGTCATTTTTACAATATAGGCTAGAACTAGATCAAACAACGACATGAATTGTTCATTAACAAGCTATAAAATTGCTTCATATTTGGATATTTTATTAATCGTAGATATTAATGGCAATCTAACGACTCAAATCAATTTCATGACAAACAAAATGACTTTAGCTCTTCCATCATCAACTTCCCACATTTATGTAGTAACATTCCATTATCACTTGCATATGGTGTTCACATGTCCTAACTGATTTGATAATCAAGAGCATGTTCTGCATGTGATCAGTTTCAAAATTCAAGGCAGGCTACTGGCAAATAACTTAACGGGCTTCAACAGCCTTGTTTAAAGTCAACATTTCACAAATTCTATGGTCATCATAAAATTCAATTTACAAATATGTCACCGAGTCAAATGCTATCTGATGCATTTCATATCAATTGTTAAGACCATTCTTTACATATGTTAACTACGGATTACTGTTTTCCTGATCAGGGTATAATTATTAGGCCTCATGGCATGTGTGACAGGTCAACAGGGAATCTTACTCCTTGGCATCTGATCCCTCCTGAGTCCTCTTTTATTATTAATGAAATGGGTCCATGTTTGCCCTATCGGTACTTTTAAATTCTTTATTCTCTACAGGAGTCATGAGATTGATCACTGTTCATTATCATCACCATTTCACCCTTCCAATGTCATTAGGAAATCTAATACTTATAACTAGCTGCAATAATGTAGCCCTCTTTGATTTTTTTTTCATAAAAATGTTCTCAGGCGAGGGCTACAATTCCATAAGATATACTTTGACAGCAATTTCTTGACATCAGCGTCCTTTTTCAAACAAACTATATTTTAAATGGCAGTTCTGAATATATACATATGATTTTAACTGCAAAATCATTCCTTACGTACATAATTACATTAAATCCACTAAGCATTTTTGATATACGTTCCTTATTGCATCATTTTTTCCTCTCTGTTCTATTTTCCCATGGGCTGGATTGCTCTATAGTATGTATGTATACTTGTGTATGAATGTAGATGGAGGGGGTGTGTGTGTGGTGTGTGTGTGAAGAACCAGTTGCATACATGTAGCATAACTTGCAATTTTCATGTAAAACTCTATACAATACTGTCACATTCCTCAAAAATTATGTTCATTATCATTTATATATTTATAAAATTGTACAATATTTCTTGTGCTTGATCTTTGCATTTGGGAGAGGGTTTATATAAGCTATGCCTGTTGCCCAATCCTTTTGAATTATTCAATAAAATACGTTTATATACAATTCCATAAGATCTTCAAAGTGGTGCAAATATATTTCTAAAAAGTAATCTATAACAAGTGCTGTGTATTTGTCTATAATGATGTTTATACTAATAAGAGTACCTACTTTTTGCTTGGGCATATCTAACTATTTAAAGGTGTTTTTCATTAAATATTATGTACAACATGCAAAATTCTTGGTCTGCTCTGCTATGTTTGTTATTGCAAGGTCTCTAGGTGGACCTACTGAAAAACCAAAACAGTGACAATCAGAGCGAAAATATAATTGTTCAACATGAACTCGAACCATTCCGACAAAGAAAGAAAAATCATTATCATGGTGGCAGAAAAAAATAATACTCTGCCGATTTTTTTATAACTTGATATACTGACAAAATCACTGTCTTCCTGGGTCCGTACACGTGCATTGATGTAAACATATGCAAATAACTTGACAACCAAAAGTTCATCTTCAAACATCAAACATGGTGCACAACACAAATCGAAAAATTACAATATATCGAATTTGTTTAAAAAGGTCGAAATTGTAAATTGAAGGTTATAAAATCATTTGTAGATTAAGAAATATACACGTATGTCACAATATTCTGGTCAGCTAATGTTTAGAACAGTGATTCTGGAGGTCTGTGGGACATTGCCTAATGTCTATTAATTTTTGTTTTGGTCTGATAAATATCACTCTATGGCCGGACCAAGTGTCTGATAATTTTTTTCAATAAGTACATGGTTAGCTAATTTTTTTTCCAGCTGCATGTCCAAAACGAAGTGATCCCATTTAAAGGATCATTGGATCTTCGAGCAAATTCAATAAAAATAACTTGCCTTCAGTCCTGTAAAGTTTCGAATCGTGTCGGCCAAAATATTCGGTAAACAATGATCATATGTATACATGTACCATGCTGAGTTTAAAATACTGACAAGATACCAAGAAATTAAACTTCATCTTTACCATTTGAAAGTATGCTTAACATCAGTGTTATGAATGTCTGAACAAACTCCTTTGCACTTTCATACAAAACACAACCCTACTCGTACTACAGTTATAACTTAATAAATGTTTATCCCAATCATCAAACTTGTTTAAAATCATCTTTAGATTATATTTTGATGTAACAAGAGACAGAGTAAAAATCAAAGGCTTTTGATAAATACTTTTGAATGAAGTGAAAATGCACATGTATACAATCTTCCCACACTGGTTAAAATGAACACTATCAGAGGAAACCACACAGGCAACATCATTTTCTAAAACCACCATGACTGACTAAATTACCAGATAGACAAGATAATGACAACGATTTTCAAGAGAATGCAATTACTGTGCTGTTATCTATCCATGTTTCCCTTTAATATACATGGTGTAAATACATGGATGTTGACACTTGAAAATAACACAGTGAGATTTATTCTGGATTTCCATTCTTCCTTCCTGGATACTGGCTTATATCAGTAGCAGTATCTTGCAAGTTTAATATGATCCCTTTCTATACAAATATGTGCAAACATATCTATACTGACATATATATACCGACTCCATGTTTTCTTTCTCATTTCATATTCAATTTCATTAATGTCATTGATCTACTCTCATTTGATCGAAAATAGAATTCTGTTTGTTGAAAAATGCTCTCTTAATTTTTAGGTATTTTTTCGGACAAAATGGTTCAACTTCTGTGCTGTAGACTGCATGTACTTGTAAAATTTCTTTTCCATCAATGGAGGTGGAGAGTGTATTGGATAGCTCTGTTTACCAACATTTATCTTGATAAACATCTAAAACTGTGGTATAATTGCTAGGAAAGGAATTTCAGAAATCTAGTCATTGTACCAATGTCATCCACTTACATAAGTCCATACTAAAAGTCTAATGGGCTGACATGATGCAATGATTGTGCACTACAAGTTCATGATGTCACTCAGATGATGTCTCCATTTGTCCATAAGCATTCTAAGTTATTACTTTCTAATTATCTTGGCTGTGGAAACCCTGATTTATTAATTATTAATTAACCCTACAGATGTGTATTACATTATACCTGTGCCATGGTATTTGCTAATGATGGCTACTTCTTCTCCTGTGCACCTTGTTATAACAACCTTTTTATTGCTTACTGTGTAGGAAATAACAGAACAATTACCTTGTTCTCTTGACACTAGTTAAATGAATGACGTACCTTATAAAAAGAATAGATTTACCACAACGTGTCTTATATCTTGTCTTAAACACGTCCAGACAATAAAATGTAGGTGGGAAATAAGGATGCTATACATCAGACGAAATTTCTCTTGTAATTAATACACATGTGTAAGAAATTCATCCAATAGTATACATACATCCAGTAATTCTGGATTCATATTTCAGAACCAGTCACATTTTAAAATGTCACCACCTCCCAAAAAATTCCAAACACCCAATAACAGTTACAATTATTGATTAGAATCTGAATGCCAGCCACTCCCATGACAGTTCCAAGACATGATTGACTTTAAAAGCATTTACTGAAAACATCCCTTACTGTCAGGTAATGCATTATTATTAATGTTCCTAAATTCTACTGGCCTTGGTACTCCCATATGATATTCTTTGTAAACATCAAAGATTTGTCCTCCAATTTCTATTGATTCAGTTTGACACATTTGTTTGTTTTTTTTACAACATTGAGAGTGAATCTCTTTTTGATGATAAAGTTACAAAAGATTTCAAATTCTCCAGATCAGCTATGGAATGGCTTGATAATATCTCCAGGATCTTTCTGAGTGTAAGAATGCATTAACAAGTGACATTAACTGCACAGTCACTTTCAATTATTCTGTTTGCCTGGTGTGTGTTTTGTAAATGTCTAGAAGAGTAATTCCCCTTGAAAACGCAATGCCAGTTGTAAATAAATAAAATTTTGCCTAGTTCTACTTCATTTTCTCTTTGAGGATATCTACAGTTTGGTTTAAATATATCATGCAAATTATCCCAATGATAATTGTCCCATAATAGAACTTTTTTCCCCATAAAATTGGGTATAATCATAACAGATAACATTTACAACTTTTCAATTTCATCCTCCAAGAAATTGGCGTGGAATAAAATACCTTACCTTGACATTGAAACCCTTGTTTTCCAAAGCCCCTAAAACAAAAAGAACATTCTCAAATTTTCACAGAAATAAACAATAGATTTTTCAAGAAGAGTAGTCAAATAAAGTTGTCATCTGCAGCTCCGCAAAACTACGAGAACCGTTTTACGAGCATGGGTGTCATAAAAATCACGTACCAAATAAAATCCTTGCAGTGGCTACAGAATGTAGGCTGCTTAAAAAACCTAGGAACAAATTTATGATTTTTCACTTCATGCACATTTTTCTGCCTTAAGGCTCCGCGTCTGTGTACACCTTTCGATACACTCTCTTCCCCGTTATCAGCCATTTTGACTAAGCTTTCTACTTCGAGTGTCAGATTGCTTGATGCGGGGCCGCGCACGACATTGAACAAATGTTATTTCTTTCTATGGATGAGCGGGTTTCCAAAAAAGGAAGTGTAATACACGGTGATGTATCGTTAATTGATGACAGTTTACAGCGTACACTTTTTACAAATAATTAAATTTTGTTGTAACATACAATTTCATTGGTTGATATGCATCTATCTAATCTACATACGTAAAACTAGTCAACGGCTACTCCGCGCCATATGACGGCTGCGGACGACGTCACATACCGTATAAAGAGGCGGATCCAATTTTTAATGATAGTAGGCGCACTGCGTAGAGTTTGGCACTTTTTCTTGCATGAAAACAATTATCAAATCTTCAGCTTGGTAACGTAGAATCCACATTTTTTTGCACGGGGAGGGGCTCTGCCCAGGATCCAATATATCAATTGGGGCTCCTCATAAAGCTGATAAACGCATGGATTTTGTGTCAATAACGTAACAATCTAACATCGAAGATTATCGTCGCATCTGTTTTTTGGTTGGTTGGGTTTTGTTTTTGTTTTTTTTTTTTTTTGGGGGGGGGGGGTTGTTGGGTTTTTTTTTTTTTTGTTTTTTTTTTGTGGGGTGTTGTTTTTGTTTTTTAGTTTGTGTTGTTTTTCTTCTTCTTTTGTTTTTTTTTGGGGGGGGGGGTGTGTTTGGGTTTTTTTTTGTTTTTGTTTTTTTTTTTTTGGGGGGGGGGTTGGGGGGTGGGTGGTTTGGGGGGGGGTTAGGGGGGTGTCTTTTGGGTTTTTTGTTTTTTTTTTTTTTTTCGTCTCATCTGTTTTTAATTTGGTTGGGTTTGGGGGGGTGGTTGGGTGGGGTTGGTGGGGGGGGGGTTGTGGGGGTGGATGGTTGTTTTTTTTTTTTTTTTTTTTTTTTTTTTTTTTTTGTTTTTTTTTTTTTTTTTTTTTTTTTGGGGGTGGGGGCGGGCGGGGGGGTGGTTTTGTTTCTTGAGGGGGGGGGGGTAGAGGGTGTCTTTTTTTTGTGTGTTTTCTTTATGTTTTTTGGGGGTTGCTTGATTATGGATAAAATTTATCATTTAAATTTCTCTTAGTGAATCTGATTTTACTCCGTTTTCACAGTAATATACATACTGACTGATTTACTATCATTTGTCTGACGTGTACGTCATCAATATTTTAATTCATTTCTCTCTCTCATCTCTTCTCTCTCTCTCTCTCTCTCTCTCTCTCTCTCTCTTCTCCTCCCTCTCTCTCTCTCTCTCTCCTTCTCACTTTCCTCATTGATTATAAAATTGAATATTACGGGGAATAGAATTATTTTTACCCTATCGATTCTTGCATGTGGATCGACTCAAAACCGTGGTTTGCGAACGATGGCCACAATGTTATTTAGATTTGTTGTAGAAAACAGATGTTAATTTCAACTCCTCTTTTTTTCTTTTCTGCCATCTTGAACTCTGATCAAACAGGTGAATAAGAAATGTCCCGCCAATATTTCCCAATTAACACCTTATTCCAAGACATAGTCAAATTAATCTAATTAACTTAGAGAGCAAGGTTCGGGGTGGGGGTCCTGTGTATTGGTGCTGGTCTACCTTTTTATAGCCTGACTTGCATGTTTCGATCGTGACTCCTTATCCGTCATATTATATTGGGGGGGGGGGGGGGGGGCTGGGGCAAGATGTGGCAAGTCGTGTGAAAAGCAGCAATTATAAGCATTTCGTCCGGTATCTCGCAGGGCTACAGAGCAGCCCCTATAATATCTCTGTAAATAGTTGTAATCGCGGATATCGGACAGGTAAGCCTCAGCTACAAATGGGCTACGAACACGTTCCATGATTTCACACACCACTTCCGCGCGATTCCGCGAGCCCTGCAACAGGTGGCACGGGATTTCGTGGTCTGTCGAGGGCTGGCATCGGTTATCTTTGTTTAATATATTTTTTGGTATCTGTGCGTGAAATTCGTCGTTGTGCATTGGTGTGTGGTGGTGAGGGGGGGGGGGAGAGACGGCGGAAGTACCCAGCTCTGGCACGATAGTCGCCAAGCTGCAGCCCACTCTACGCCACCACATTACCAGTGGGCGTCCCCCTCCCCCCCCCCCCCCCACGTTTTTGTCAACTAACTTTTTTTTTTCTGCATCATGTCACAGTAATTTAGAAAGTTTGCCTTCTCCCCATTTAGTGACTTTTAGATGCCCCCCGCCCCCTTCAGTATTCTAATTACCCACCTTTTTTTCTTTTTTTTTTTTTTTTTTTGTCTGTGGTCACGAGTATTTTTAGACGTTTGCCACCGCCCCCTCCCATTTCAGTGATTTTTTAGAAGTTTCCCCCCTCCCCCGCATTCAGTGTTTTTTTAGAATCCCCCCCCCACGCTCCAGTTCAGTTCTTGGTGGTTTTGTTTTTGTGTGATTTTTTTTGGGGGGGGGGGGGGTTCGTTTTGTTTTGTTTTTTTCTTTTTTTTTTTTCTTTTTTTTTTTTTTGTTTTTTGTTCTTTGTTTTGTTTTTTTTTTTTTTTTTTCTTTTTTTCTTGTCACATTATTTAGAAGATTGTCCCCTCCCATTCAAAAACATTCAGGCGAGGACTACGCCTATGATTACGGTCAGTTGTGCCATTTTCGCGGCCCCGCGGGGAGGGAAGGAGCTCGCACGGGTTCTGTACGAGTCTCGCGCCACAACAATGCGAGGCTGGTGTTACTCAATGTACTGCCGCAGTACGACAAGTCGCCGGAGTGGAACGAGGGTAGGCAGTGGCGGATCCAGGAATTTCGAAACGAACTCAGATGAGTACAAAAATATGTAAAACTACTCCAGGTCGACACCTAATACAGTGGCGGATCTAGGATTTGTCGAAAGGGGGGCCCGGTCCGTTGGAAAAGGAGCCAATAAGATTAAGGTCTGGGATGAAGCCAAAGTGCCCCCCCCCCTCTAAATCCGCCACTGTGATAAATGGGGTTGACACGGAAGTTTGCAAGTTGTACATGCATTTGAAATTACATTTATATGTGGTCCCATATCCTACCGCTTGACAACTTAAATCTACACTATGTCAGGAATCTTTCATGTAAATTTAAACTTTTTGGTACAGCGCATGGTGATTCCCAAGAAAACAACCTTTAAATGACACCGCCTTTTTTTTCCTTCCGTCTTCCCTTGAAGAAAGCATGGTTCTCCATCTGAAAAGGTATTGAACCCTCTTCACATGCCAAGTTTGACTGGAATTGGCCCAGTAGTTCTGGACAAGATTTTGGAAAGATCACTACCCCCCTTTTTAAAGGACGGCACTATTAAAGTCTTCGTTTGAATAAACTTAGTCTTCGCCCAATCATGTTTTGTGGCGAGTTTAGTTGAAATTGGCTTGTATTTAAAGTTAACAGACACCGGACAAAAGGTGATAAGAAAAGATCAATTTAGTTTTTAGCTCATGTGAGCTACAAACTCATTAACCAACGAGCTTTTAAAGCATTATATAAGTTTTACTGAATTTTAGAGTATTGGATTTTTTTTTTAAAGGGGAGGGGAGACTGCCAATTGGTAATTCCTCTTATATTACTAATACCTACAGCGTATTTACCTACAGCGTATCATAGTACTCATATTTGTTTTGGCATATGCAGGACTTTTATCATGTGACTCTCTGACTTGGCCTCACGACCATATTTTTAAGTCAAAGTTTCAAATCCAACTTACTTTTGACATAACTTTGATAAAGAAATAAAATTGTCTATATAAGTTTGTATTAGATTGTTTTATTAACAAGTAGTGTTTTTTAAAAATCTATGTTATAGATAAATTTTACAATATAAGAAATCAACATTTTTATCTAAGAATATTCTCAGTTGATGGTCCTGAAGCCAGGTTTGTCTGGCGGAAACGAGTGAAATGTAGGTAGATTTTCTGTTAAATATTGTTTTCCGTTCCCATGTTCCCGTTATAAATTTGTCAGGCAATCCTGTTACTTTCCATTATTGTATTCGCTTACTGAAGTTTCAGTCGGCTTGACCTGGGAGATGAAACAAGTGCAATGATTAACTTTTAGGAGAGTGTTTGGCTGTGAGACTTTATTTTTACATCATTCTACTAGTATTATTCTTTTTGCATCAGACAACACAAAGTTCTGTTTTGACTACTTTGGTCCTGCAACTTCTATTAATTAATAAACGCCCTATTCGAAATCTCAACTCGAAGTGCACAGATGAAGAGAGAGGGGTTAAAATTCATGTTTAACATAAATAATTCCCAATACTGTACACATCGACTGGGCCATGCGGCAGTCGACAATAGGGAGGAGGACAGGGATCCAGTGGACCTTCACTAAGCAGCTGGAGGACCTGGATTTCGCTGACGACATCGCCCTCCTGTCCCACAGACATCAAGACGCCCAGGAAAAGCTCAACAGAGTCGCCGAAGAAGCCGAGAAGATCAACATGACCAAGACAGAAGCCATGAAAGTCAACAACAAACAGCGTGCCCCCATCCAACTAAACCAGGAAAACATCAAAGAGGTTGACAAGTTCGTATACCTCGGCAGTGTAGTCAGCAAGAATGGGGGAGCGGACGAAGACATCAAGAGCCGCATCAACAAAGCCAGGCACACCTTTCACACTCTACGCCCAATCTGGAGATCCCCAGCCTTATCCCAACACAACAAGATCAGAATCTTAAACTCCAATGTGAAGTCGGTCCTACCTACTTTATGGCATTGAGACTGCATGGCGCACCACAAAGACAAACTCCCACAAGCTGCAAACCGTCATCAACAGATGCCTCCTCAACATCAGATGGCCAGTCCCCATCGAGCAAGAAATCAAGAAAAGGAAATGGGGATGGATCGGCCACACGCTGCGAAAGCCAACGTCCAAAACCACCAGACAGTCCTTTGAGTGGAACCCCCAGGGAAAGCGTACAGTGGGCCGACCAAGACAGACCTGGCGGAGGAGTACGGACGCTGAAGCTAAGGCGGCCGGAATGACATGGGCCGAGCTAAAGAGGACGTCTGAGAACCGAGTGCGCTGGAGGAGTGTGGTAGCAGCCCTATGTTCCCCAAGGAATAAAGAGGATTTTTAAAGTCAAGTCAATACTGTACACGTTGTAAACAATATCCGCTACTACAGCGATGTTTCTAATACTGTTAACAGAAACTCAACTAACTGAAGATCTGTTTAATGATTGGAAGATGTCACCAACTCCTCTGATGTGCGACAATAGCAGGGTTGATGCGTGCATCAAATCACTTATTGCCCTCAAAGGAATCGAGTCAATTTACTGTGCGCAAGGAATCGAGTCGCAATACTCAAACTGATGCGCGTATCGAATTAATTATTGCGTGTAATAGTTCAAATACTGTTGGCATCAAAGTGAGTTTATAATGCGCGTACCAATGTGGTGGGATATCTCTTTAATTCAGCTGACGATATATATCTTTTATCATTTACAATGTATAAGAAATTAGTGCTCGGCTCAATTCTTAGCAACATTTCAATTATGTAAAGGGGATTGTGGATATGGAGAGTTGAAGTCATGATATCAATAGTCGAATTGACGCGCGCATTAGTTGAATCGATGCGCGCTTTGATTAATCGAGTTATTGCTTTTTTCAACTGAGTTAAAACTGCATCGATCCAGTTGTTATGGAAATCAAGTCAGTTATAGCGTGCAACAATTCGGCGGGATCATTGATGCACAGGGGCTTGTGTAGAAAAAAAAAATCAAAACACCCTTGCTAAAATACACAAGCCGAGCTGAAGAGGACGTCTGAGAACCGGGTGCGCAGGAGGAGTGTGGTAGCAGCCTTATGTTCCAGTCAAGTTGGAAGATGTCACAAAACGCCATTTCGCTAGGGGATGTTTTGATTTTTTTTTCTACACAAGCCCCTGTGATTGATGCTGTCAACAATTCAATACTTTACATTTCAGAGTTTTTTAATTGAATTGCAGCGCGCGTCGAATGAATGAGAACCCGTTTTATTAAATTTTTTTTTTTTACCCAAACCTTTTAATTCGCTAAAGGGGATTAAATTTCATTTATGCATCTGGTGCATAAAAATTGGTACCGTATATGATTTATATTTTAGTTTTTACGAATTTGTATAGTTCGCAACAAAGGATTTCAAGATTTGAAGGATCGAATCAAATTTGAAATAGGGCCTCCGTACGCTAATTCTTCATAAACCATCGTTTTACCCTTGCACTGAATAGACAGTGATTTGTCAATACCAAGGAATGATTGAAATGACTTGATCGCACAGTCTATTATGCTTACAAAATGCTTCCTTGTCTTTGGTCCAACATCGAAAAATGCTGTAAATACGACACACATAAGTTTATATGAAGAAAAAATATAACCTGTTGGTAATCAGGGGCTCATCTTTAGAAAGTCTCAGTCTATAGGAAGCAAAACAGTGATTTGTGAGCGGTTGCTAGCACCTGTAGGGATTCGGGGGCTGGTTTGCCATATGCCGTCTTTGCAGGTGGCAAGGGAAAATGGATTGGTGTGGAATAGAGATACTAGGGCTTAGCGAGGTCAGATGGAAAGGAAATGGTCAAGTGACGCTTGCATCAGGCCACCTTCTCCCCCGGCCTTCTCCTCTACTCTGGACCACCAGATGAGGATGACAACCAAGTTTAGGGTGTAGGTCTTATGCTTGCAAAGAGGCCAATCTGATAGAGTGGGAACCGATCAGCGAACGAATCCTGAAGGCTCGATTTCACTCAAAGTTCCAGAAGGTAACGATCATACAGTGCTATACACCTACAAATGCTGCTACACAGGAAGACAAGGAAGAGATCTATGAACAATTGCAGAGTACACTGGCCAGAGCTCCAAAGAGAGGCGTCATGCACTCTAGTGCTTGGTGACCTGAATGCCAAGGTGGGAAGTGACAACAAAGGACGGGAATCCATCGTGGGAAAGCATGGCCTTGGGAACATGAACGAGAATGGATAGCTTCTTGCAGACTTCTGTGAACAAAATGATCTTGTTATAGGCGGAACCATCTTTCCACATCGAAGAATACACAAAGTGACCTGGAAATCTCCAAACTTGAGAACAGAAAACCAGATACTAGTAGATCACTTGACAATCTCACACTGCTAGAAGACGTTGACGGATGTTCGAGTCTACAGAGGCGCAGATGTGGGGTCAGACCACGCCCTCGTAATAGGGAAGCTACGGTTCAAGATTCAAGCAGTGAGGAAGACAGGAGATCAGCGACACATAAATAAAGTTCAACTTCTCAAAGCTAAAGACACCGGCTCAAAAAGAGGAGTTTGCACTTTCCCTGCGGAATAGATTTCAAGCACTAGCAAATCTGGAAGATGGCTCACTGGAGACTAAGTGGGATAGAGACAAGAGGACGTTCACAGAGACCCCTAAGGAAGAACTTGGTTATAGGAAGAGGGAGTACAAGAGCTGGCCTTCAGAGGACACTACTGAGTATATTTATGATAGAGGAGAGTAATCAGGTTCAGACTGAGTCAGGCAAGAACCAGAGTACGAAAGCAGGAGGTGCAACGAGAGTACACGGAGAAGGACACCCAAGTCAAGAGAAGTGCAAGAAGAGACAGGAAGCAACTAGTGGATGGGTTAGCCAAAGAAGCAGAGGACGCTACAGCCACGAATTACATGAGGATACTGTACATCACTCGACAGCTGTCTGGGAGAAGAACCAACACCAACCGACCAATACGAGGTGCAGATGGAGTAATATTCTCAGCAAACCCGCAGAACAGATGGAACGATGGAAAGAATACTCAGTTGCAAACCCACAAAATATTAAAGAAGGGGAAGATCTGGTTATTGACTTGGGACCTATCAGAAAAGAGGAAATTTTTGGAGCTGTAAAGAGGATGAAGAGTGGAAAAGCAGAAGGACCAGACAGCATTCCTCCCGAAGTTTTGAAGGCAGACCCAGAGGCTACAGCAGATATCCTCATCAGCCTCTTGCAAGAAGCTGAAATCTCTGAGGAATGGAGGATGGGTTACATCGTGAAGCTTTCAAAAAAGGGAGATCTCAGCGAGTGTAAAAGTTGGAGAGGAATTTAACTTCTCTCAATACCCAGCAGAGTATTCGCCCGAGTAATACTAGGAAGAACCAGGACTACCATTGACACCACTTTGAGAGAAGGGCAAGCAGGATTTAGAGCTGGCAGATCGTGCACAGACCAGATTGCAACTCTGTGAATTATTGTTGAACAGTCGCTGTAGATAACCCCTGTAGATAAATTTTATCGACGTCAAGAAGGCATTTGATATGGTGGATTGATTAACAATCTGGCAGATCCTCAGGCAATATGGCATCCCCCAGAAAATTGTCTATGTCATCCAGAGCCTACCGGTATTCAGAAACATCAGCTGCAAAGTTATTCAGAATGCAGACCTGTCCTTACCTCTTGAAGTCAACACTGGAGTGCGTCAAGGTTGCCTGTTATCACCTTTGATCTTCTATCTTGTGATTGATTGGATAATGAAGACAAATATGGACCCACCTAGAGGCATACAGTGGACCCTCCTGACAAAGCTTGAAGATCTGGACTTTGGAGATGACATCGCCCTGTTGTCACATACTCAAAAGCACATGCAGGAAAAGACAGACAGGCTCTTCAGTGTTGCCAAAACTACAGGACTGGAGATCAATGTGGGGAAGACAGTTAAAGAGCTTGCGAGTGAATACCACACAGGAAGCACCTATCACAGTCTATGGACAGGTGATAGAGGATGTTGACAACTCCACAATCTGGGCAGCACTGTCAGCAAGACTGGAGGGGCAGGTGAAGATGTAAAGGTAAGGATTGGCAAGGCAAGAAGCGCGTTTGCAATGCTCGGCCCAGTGTGGAGGAATAAAAATCTTAGTCTACATACTAAACTACGACTCTTTAACACAAATGTCAAGTCTGTCCTGTTACATGGATCAGAATCTTGGAGGCATACAAAGAGTCTTGACAACAAGTTACAGGTCTTTGTCAACACCTGTCTGCGCCGCATCCTGCGCATCAGATGGCCAGAGCGCATAACTAATGAGGAACTGTGGCGCAGAACAAAGCAGGACCCCGTCACCCAAAGCATCCAAAAGAGAAAGTGGAGATGGATTGGGCACATCCTTCGCATAGGACCGGGCCACATCCCACGCCATGCCTTGAACTGGAATCCACAGGGGAAAAGGAAGAGAGGAAGACCTGCCAACACCTGGCGAAGAAAAAAAAAACAACCCAAAAACAACGACATCAAGAGAAATACATGTAACTATACTCTCCCAAAAAGAAACGCAACACCGAACATTTTTTCTCCGGCGAATTTCCGCACAGACAGTCAGAAACCGCTTGCGTGCAAGTGGCTTACGCCCAAGACGTCTCTACTTTGGCTCAGTGCTGAAACGCCAACACCGATTTGCCAGTTTCCGTTGGTGCAAGAGATTAAGGGGCTGGAACCTGCAAAACTGGAGACGAGTCTGGGTTAGCGATAAGTCCAGATTTCTGCTGCAGAAAAGAGATGGCCGTACTCTCGTCTATAGACGTCGAAATGAGAGGTTTGCAAGGAACTGCGTCATTGAGGTCGACAATTTCGGCGGAGGAAGTGTAATGATGTGGGGTGCCATATCTTACGCCCGAAAAACTCAACTTGTGCACCTTCCTGGCAACCTTAATGCTGCTCAATACAGAGATGAGGGTTTTACACCACACATGCTGCCTGCAATGAACCTCCGTAGGGAAGTTTTGCAGCACAACAACGCCCGACCGCATCCAGCTCGTGCCACTATTGACTTTCTAAACAACCAGAACGTAACAGTGCTGCCCTGGCCGTTTAAATCACCAGTTTTGAACCCAATTGAACATGTGTGGGATGATTTGGATCGACGCGTGCGCAGTCGTCAACCAGCACCGCAATCTTTGCAAGAACTGCAGCAGGCTCTTCAGCAAGAATGGAGGAGAATTCCACAGGACCGTATTCGTCGCTTAATTCAGTCTATGCCGAGACGGGTCCGTGCTGTGTTACAGGCAAATGGTAGTCACAACAGATATTGACTTTTAAAGTGATGTCATGAAAACGTTATGGACTTTTCTCGGTAAAATGTGCCATTTTCATAAACAGTAAGGTTTGAAGAACCAATGTGCCAAATTTCATTGTAAAACAATGCTTATTTATGTATTTAAAATGATGTTGAAATTTTGCGGTAAACTGTATTTTTTCATATGTTGCGTTTCTTTTTTGGGAGAGTATATTTACAAACGTATATGCTTTTATGGATAAGGTTTACTTGGGTGTGACTTGATTGAACTTGAATATACACAACATTGAGATGCATCAATATCAATGACTTGACAAATACATGGTCTTGCATCATCAGAACTCGCAGGTTTCCCTGGACCATCACACTATGGACGGGAGATGTATGCATGGGTTCCATTGATGATGGCCTTGCTTTTTTCCTTGACATACATGCAATATGTAAAATTTTATTCCACATATCGTAAGTCCCAAACAGAATATACAATAAGATCTACCGGTAGACAATCAACGACCGCTGGATACACCAGGGGTGGGATCAGGTGCCTAGGAGGAGTAAACATCCCCTGTCGACCGGTCACGTCCGCCATGAACCCATTGTCAGCATTTGACCCAATGGCGGGTTGTACTGGGCAAACTAGATCGTTATAACGACCACAGAATGTGCGAAATTCTGACGTTAAATATGACTGTTGAAATCCCTGCAACAACCCCGGGGCAACAACAACAAATGTAAAACTGTTTTCTTTATGTAGTCTTCACCCTACACTCAGGATCCATGGTTTTAACAAACCTTAATCTGCACTATCTGTTTTACGAATATACATGTATTTTATTCCTTTGAGAATGTTTCTTGCATGTTCCCTTAAAAATTGTTTCGTATTCTGACCCAACTCTACCCCACATGACCATGATTTGAATTAACGAACTAGAGTCTTCACTACCCAAGAATGCTTGCATACTACTACATCACAGCCCTGACAGCTTTAAGAAGATATATAATGATTTTCCCCATATAAAATTGTGAGCCCCTACTGTGGTTCCACCCTATACTTTTGAGGGCCATGAGTTGAACGATTCCGAGTCGAGATTCTTTACAGCGATGTAAGAAAACTTTCAGAGAAGTTGTATCTGTTTTGGTCCAGTGGTTAGAGAAGACTTAGATCTATAACGTCACCATATTTTCACGATTTCTCAAGTATCTCCTCTTTGAAAAGGCTGTGACCCTTCATTTATACGATTTTTTTTAATCCCCTTTATAGCGTGTAATTCATCTTCTGGTTCATATGCGAACATTTTGATTTATTATGGACATTCTTATAACCTTGCTATGTTTATTCGATAATATTGCTATTCATATTCGATATTTTTTTTCCATATTCAGTAATCTTGTTATTCATATTTATGGCGTGAAAATGTTCCAATATCAAACATTTACATGCGAAAACCTTGATCTATATCACATTCGAAAATCTTGATATTTATCTGCGAAGATGTTGATTTCTACTCAATTGTCTTGAGAAATGTTGATTCATATGCGATAAATCATGATTTATATTGTCATATTCGATAATCTGGTTATTTATATTCCATATATATAATATCATCAAGATTATCGAATTTCCCAATTATAGACAATAAGATTATCAAATATAAATTGAAATTCAACAAAGATTATTGAATATGAATATAGATTTATTGCATATACATAAACAATCTTGCATATAAACGTCAAGATTATCGAATATACATCAACATTTTTGCTTATATCAAATATAAATCTCGATTTTCGCATATAAATCAAGAGTTGTGAAATACTGCAACGATTTACACACCATATACCCCTTTACCAACTGGCTATGGATGCGTTATGGCAAATTTCTCTGTTATAAATTTTGCACACGGTCTCCCTATCTGTTCTATTACAATTTTTTCAGGTTTATATCCGTGTAAACCCTAATTTTATGGTCATACTGATAAACTGAACTTTCGTGCGTCACAATTCTATTACGTCACAGACAAAATGCAATCGGAATATCACTCGGCTTTTTCCGGAGAGGCCTGTTTGATCAATCGAACTTCTCGGCCTTTCCGGCAGAGCTCGGAGCTCTGCCGGAAGGCCCGAGAAGTTGCGATTGGCCGTGTGATTGTTCCGATTGAGACAAATGACCGATTCCTTATTGTGACGTCAGTTGAAGCAATTCCTACACATGACTTTGACATTTGTTGTTATTCAGAGCTTCGAAATCAAGTTTATGACTTCAAAATAGTCGGAAATTAATTTAAGAATGACTGTTATAATTTTCAAGTTTACCGGAGATTTGAACCAATGTTGCCTATTTGCAAACGCTACGCGATTATATAGTTTGCAAATAGGCAACGTCAGTTCAACCTCCGTAAAACTTGAAAATTTATTAACAGTCATTTCTTAAATATACGCGAATACATTAACAATTTAAAAACACGAAAATGATGTTGTTTTGTTTTTTTTGTTGTTGTTGTTGTTTTTGATTGTTTGTTTTTTTTGTTGCTTGTTTTATTTGACTTTTTTATCTTTTTATTTTCAATGTTGTAATTACGTATGAAAGCATAACTTTATTAGATGTATACATGGAAAAAAAAAATCTGAAAGATTTAATTTTTCGTAAAAATACAGATTATGCTACTTTAATATTATCTTTTTTTTTTGGTCGTGTTTGGTTTATTTATTTATTTTTGTGGCAACTTAAATTACATTTCAAAAAGTCAGATGACATATTTTGGGTTTTATACCTTTATAGTTTATACATATTTCTGATGAATGTTAACTTTTGATGCAATTTTTTAAAAGTGCACATAAACCAGGTACACGATCGGAAGAAATGTGCCACTACCGCATGTTTATGATCAAAGATCAGACAACGCTTTGTTTTATCGTCACGTTTTACGTGACTAACAATTACGTACTAATTGTTATAACTTGATATATATATACTGTCAATAATAAAAAAATGTGTTTAAAGATACGAGTATCAGGTAGTAGCACATTTCTTCCGATCGTCAGAATTGTGTTGAAAGTGTTTGATAAAACTAGAAAGCGTACAGGGATATAATTGTTCCATATATTCTTTAATAGATGCTTTCTTCCGTAAGCATATGTTTTCCTGAAATTATATCCATAAATTGATATAATATGCAAAAACTTACCTCGACTACCCGTCCTTTCGCTTGAGTAGCTTACACCCCTGTCACAAACATAGCCTACACCCCGCATGTTGGGGTGTATACCTGGTGATCAAAGGCTGTCTCGACAAACTCTTCCAAAGGCTTATTTAAAAACAACAAAAAGTTCTCCTTACTGTTGATTAAAATTTCAAATTGAAATACCATTCGAATTTAAACACCCCCCCCCCTTTAATCCAATGATTTGAACAGCATATATCCAAAATAGGGTACTTGTATAAACAATGATCCAGGATACTATAGTAATTGTGTATGTTAGGTATACATGGTCCTCCTACTAGCTCTGGATAACTTGATCGGCAGCCTGCTAGACTGTCGTGCAAGTGGTCCTGAGTTTGATCTTCAGCGAAGAAAGGAAAAAAGAAAATAAACAAAAAATACAGTCTCTATTACATTTGGCACCCACGTTGGGACCAAGGAAATTCCTGGTGGGAGAGGATGATTGCCTCCGGTACTTCGCCTCACAGGCGCTGGCACTCTAGGACGTTGCGATGACGATGCCTCTTTCTCCCTCTGGAGGAAGACATTGTGGTAGTGTACGTTAAACTGATGACCAACTTACTAGCTCTGGCTGGTGGTTAACCCTTTAGCTACATCAATAGAGTGCTGGTCTGTCGTGCAAGAGTTTAAGTCCCGGCCTCGATGTCAGATCACCAGAGACAAAAAACATACTGCTATACGTAATGGGTGCTAGTTTCCAGACTTCATTAGATCATGTTTAGTTTTTCACAATACCATTCCTAACAAGTTTCAAATTCGATATCTAATAAAGGATTGACCAAGCCAGGTTAATGTTGAGGTAACCAGGATGACGTCAACACGGGTAATTTAGGATTGATAGAATGGATTATATAGGATATGACTGAGGGAGGGGGTTCACCTATTCCGGACATTCCACTGAGTGTAACAGGGTTGCATTCCAAATTGTAGCGGATAGCCTAGCCACTCTAGGCTAGATACCCAGGTATCTTTAACGCACGGAATGATTTAACACGTAGAGCTAGCCTAGCACATCGTCCATGATCGTAGCGTAGCCGCTACGATCTCATCCTCACAGGATGCTACGATCTTGAACGCCACCCAGACATCTTAGGAATCCTTCATTTCGGTATGACACAGTATATGTTACAATCAATCACCAGGTGTGTCACGACCGGGAATCAAAGTTATTTGGTCACCAGCATGCAACATAACTATTTATTGAAGCATTTGGCACAGAGGTTGCTTTTTGTAATTAGACAATTGTGGTTCTCACTGATATCAACATGCAACACTCCCTTCGTGGTGATGCTCAAGTGACCGTTAAGGCACATGGGTCTTCATGAATAGTACATATATGTGCCTTTTACCTCTGTAACATTTAAATACAGAAATCAAAATCAGTATACAACTTTATGGTTGTTTTCCTCAACCATGAACTTTGCACCAAGCAGATGCGTGTTTAAGACAATAACTGCAATTGATCGGACTGTATCACACAATTGCCTCCTTTTAATGCAGGCAAACCATAGATATAATAGACCTAACCCAAAGTCAAATCTGGGTATTTCTTGCTTTGATCGTCTGCCAACACAGGTAAGTGTAAACACACAGAATCATGGAAGAACTGCAACTAAACAATAGAAAGGTGCATTAGTACAACAATTAATAGCAGTGGCGGATCCAGGATTGTCGAAAGGGGGGGGGTGTCCGTTGAAAAAGGTGCCAATAAGCTCAAGGTCTGGGATGAAGCCAAAGCGGGGGCCCAGCCTCTGGAAGCTCTCGGGTTTTAGAGCTTAGAGGTTAATTTAGCTATATATCTATACATAATAATTAACTTTGGTCACCAAAGGGGGGGGGGTGTCTAAATCCGCCACTGAATAGTTAAGGTTTCCAAATGACTACATGGTTAATGTATTTATCATAACCTATGCAATAAAAACTAGTTGACTTCATTACAGAAGAAAGGAATAGCTGAAAATTTAAATCTAAGTCTTGACCAAGATCTCTTGGACATCTATTTCAATGATGTATGGATTGCACGTGCCTTCTTTACACCGATTGGAAAGAAAACAATGGCTTAAGTTCATTGACTGTACATAGATACAGGAGTACGAACTAATACCCAAGAATTTATACTAGGGTATGCTACGTGGTATAGCAATAAAACAATCGTGTTGCTAGCACCCGACTCGTTTCGGAAAGAGTTTACATGTAAAATAGAAAGACTGTCTTCTGAAACTATTTTCACTTATATCGATATTTGTATGTTATGCATAGAATACCGTAGTGTTGATATTTTTATCAAAATCTAACATGGAAATTGGAGAATGTGTTCTTGACAATATAATACATGTATATCTGTGTGTGTGTTGAGATCTGCGATACTATGGATACACAGGAGAGGATACGAGGACGACGCTCAAAGAATGAATGATCCGTCGTAATGAATGAATTGAAAGAGTAGCAAATGAAAATCAAATTGAGCCGAAAGTCAAACACAGGTATTTGTCACGTTAATTGTATGCACCTAGACTGTCACATGTACACATAGAATGCTCAATTTCACGTCTGAAAATACTCGAGGGGATGAACCGCAACGCATAAACGTCGGCGTTCTTTTCATGAAGCACATTAGAAAAAGTCATGAACATTTAAAATTCACAATTGAAAAATCGGCAACACTCTGTAGCGAGTAACAATGATAATACTGATTAGATATAACAGAAGGAGGAAAAGGAGAGGAAACAAAAGGGAAGAGGAAGGAGAGAACGGGAAATAAAAACGATAAATGGAGTGGAAGAAGACAGAATATAGGGCAGGGGAGGTGGATCCTACTAAATATTGGGCCCCGTGACTGATCAATAAAAACAACCGCAGCTATGCATTTCAAAATTTAATGAAATTTTTTATACAATATGGCCCAATTAGAGTCCAGCTAAAGGCTAGATCTTAAACAACATTTGTTAGCTACACTTGATTTACTCTTGTACATTATAATGAAAAATTGCGATAAAATGACATGACAAAATAAAACATGAAATTCTGCTAAATTCTTGTTCAAGCTAGGGCCTAGTAGAGAATACTGTCTCTGGACCTTTCTCATATAATTTTTTCCAGGACTCCATACTCTAAGAAATTGAATCCATGAAAGACTACTGTATGTGTACCTAATTAGAAACATTTAAATTTTGGTGTCATTGGTGCAGTCATACAACTGATAACTTATGTTCAGCACTGAGATATAATTTCATGTCTTTCAACACGAATGCAGCACTATATTTGTAAATAACACTATATCATGTTTGTATATGTACATATCATAACCTACATTTTGCAGAAGTTTGAATACATATGTTATAATGTTGATTTCTAAGGTTTGTACAATGACTTTCTTACACAACCCTTATGTATTTTACTCTGCTTAACAGATTTTTATTACTATAGCATTATATCTAAATAAATTTTGTGCACCACATTGAATGCCCCCCCCCCCCCCCCCCCCAAAGCCTTACATTTAATTGCATAGGACTGTATCTTGCAGTTAATGTTATTTTCCCCCATAGTAACAGCTGGAAATCAGTACAACTTTCTCTTGAGATTTCTTCCTCAAAATTTTTTTTTTTTACAGTTCTTCTAGTAACGTTTATCAATATTTTCTGTGCATAATGGTCACAGCTGATACAAATAGAAACATAAAGCCACAAAAATGGCATGTTTTTTCCCCTCCATAAAATATGTAAATAATGCAGTATTTTTTAACAGAATTTCAAATATGTTAATATGGTCCGCATGACTAAACTATCACAGTTTGGACGAATAGTATGTAAAATGTCAGAAATAATAATATACATGTGTATCTGAAAATAGCGGTGGCGATATGATGTGAAGCTGCGATTTTTTTTTTTAAAATTAGCATATTGTGCAGAGTTTTTGAAAAATTCTGGGCAACTATTTGTGGCATACTACTGACTACTACTATATGCAAATATCACTTTCATAGTGGAAATTCATCAATTTTGCATCAGCAGCATTTCCATGGGCAGATTTTCATAACCATCCCACTTTGTTCATAGCCTAACTTGCTTTTTTAAACAGTACACTTATCGTAGAGATTCAGTCATAGTAATCCTAGCAAGAGTAAATGTTACATTGTAAGTGCCATAAGATCTAAATCAATGTCATCTGACTCAGTAAAAAGCAGGTATACAGATCCCAATTTGTCACTGTATTTTATAATTTGTCATGTATATGTTAATAATAAAACTAAAACCTGCAAACAAAATAAATAAAAATTTGAAGACATTTGTAAATTGCAATGTGTAGACATACCTGATGATCGTGGATTTTTGCATGTACACTGTGCCTTCTGTACAGACAGTTCACAGAGAGAAAAATACTTTCTTCTAACCACATGACACTCTCCTCACCAAAAATTCTAAATCTGTGAAAAATTCATTTATGGAATACCAATGGCTGTACACATACCTATATCTAATTTGCAAAACAAAACTGATAAAAAACGAAAATGTTACTCTCTTTATATAACATTGCCATACAGTGAAATGGTCTCACAGAAACCCCGTAAGGAAAGCAGTCTGCTTACACGATACAGACAGGTGGGGTGAAAAAGGTTGTAACATCACAACTCATCTCCCCTAATAATAATGTATCCAGGGTGAGGTAAACATACATCTTTATAAACATAAATCTGTGACAATAACATCTAATACATACAATATATAACATATTTCAATAAAGCAAAAAATTATTCCACAAAACAACAAGTTCTTGAACAAGTTGGATATGTCAACATGACATAGTATACATGATATATACAACGTAAACATTTATCTTCATGTACAATATTTGAGATGTATATGTATATTTTAAATGTAAACACTGTAATTTGCACGCTGACTCCATTTACAGGCAAAATGGTTAAATTAGTAAATAATAGAAAACATAAAAGATGCAACAAACTACACATCCATGAACAGGAAGTAGTGAAACAGGTCATTTAGCACAGTTGACCTTTACGGAAGGTTGCCCTAAGAGAAAATTCTTCTCCAATGTATATATACCTGTGCATACATGTAGGAACAAATAAACCCAAAGTCCTCAATATATTCCACTTTAAAATGTTTAAAATCCACTTTAAAATTCAAAAGTTTGTGTCTAACCAACATTAACCTCTCCAACTCATCAAGATGAAATTTATCTGTTAACTTTCTTTTCCATTCAAAGAGGTCATCTTAAAATACATGAAACTTAAACAAAGATGCATATAAAGTGTATTCAATGTGAACATCAATCTAATTCAGTAGAACAAAAACAAATACAACAGTATCCAATTATCCAAGTGATTAACTATCGACTCCAACCATATTGGTGATGTATCACACACTAGTGATCAAAATGGACATTGAAAACTGTTGGAGTGTGACTGTGTGACTGGCTGGGATTTGAAGGACCCGCTATGTGAGTGATCATTAATTCCCATATCAAAAATCAAAGGAAAACAATCCAGTGGGGTGGGTGGGCTGTGTTTCAGGAGTGACCATTACTGTAAAGCGTTGCTAAGCAGCAGTTATGACTGTTCAGCATAAAAACCTAATCACAAGTTCATGTAATGGTCCATTTACAAAACGACTTTTGTTTCATATCAAGATAATGATCCATGTTATAGTGATACCCAAGATAACGGTAGATTAAATAACTCCCTACCTGCATATCTGTCAGGAATATAAATATGAAAAGTGAAGTATATACAGAGTTTGTCTTAAGAAGACTTGTTCGTATTTCTTTTAGTGCCTTGCTTTCCTTCTTAGTCAAAGTTACATAGAGAAATACATACCTATTTCCATATCAACACCCTGTATCAGCCCGAGACACCAATATCAGCCGAGGGCCGAAGGCCTGAGGGCTGATATTGGGTCGAGGGCTGATACAGGGTGTGATATGGAAATAGGTATGTTTTATTCTGTTTATTACATACTAGTAAATAACATACAAAACAAGTCATATTAAAACAATAATTTTAATCAGGGTGTGATATGGAAATAGGTATGTTTTACTTTTATTACATACTTAGTAATAACATACAAAAACAAGTCATATTAAAACAATGAATTTTAATTTAAATCAACTTAATCAATGACATGTTTTACGTTTGTCTGCAATGTGTATACACATAAATGAAATGAAGCGGTGGTAAAAAGCAAAGAGGGGTTCCGAACGAGTGTTCCGCACGCCGGAGTGCTGATATGGATTTTGCGTGGGGCTGATACAGGTTATCAGCCCTAGGGCTGATACGGCTATTGTGATGTCATCTGTATCGCACATGCAAAAAACCTGTATTATTACTAAGTAATGTAATAATATAGATATTAATGCTTGCAAAGTTTACTTTAATAGTGCTATACTTGTATAATACTTCATAGTATTTTGAGTTCTGAAAAACTAAAAGTGCCATTTAAAGTCAAGAACAATAACAAAGTAATACTTTATAGATACAAATATTATTTCTTTACTGGTGCTGCACATGGCATGGTTTAAAATATTGATCAATATACCGTATCAATAAGTTCAGAGGCTGGGTGCTTTAAGAATGAATTTATGCAAATGTGAACATGATTACAGTAAAACATACGTATAGCTTAGTGCTGGGATAAACAATTTTGATTTGCTATAAAGATAATTTGTTGTACCCAATAAGTTTATAACATGCTTCTTAAAACTACATGGAATGAAAATAATTTCATTCTTAGTATGATTACATTTTGAAAATGTTTGCTATAACCATGTTTTACTGTATAACAGTTTAAGTAACACCTGATTTAAAAAAAAAAAAGGTGTTCACATTTCTACTCTGATTGAAATTTTTTGTCTTATTTTAATAGCAGCACAACAAGCAGACTAGACAATATCTAAACATCCTGACAACAGTCATTGTCAATGGCTGATAAGTAGAAATTACAAATACTCTCCTACACAATGCCTAAATTAAGAAATATCCCCAGACAATATATACACACCAGCAGTATATGTATGTATGTGTTCATCAGATCCAATACTGAGAAATGTGAAGAATGTAGTGTGCTTACATATTTTATGATTTATCCAATTCTTGATGAACAATATCACTATCAACATGTGTAATAAATATATATATAAATGGTATATGAAATGGTTTTGAAATGTTGGTAAATACGATGATTCAATATAAGCATAGACCTACAACATTCCACATAGACTTGTTGCATAAGATAAATATTTGCATAAAAAAAAATAAGGTGAATGAAACTAAATCATCTCTGTAAATTACTTGTACATATTTTACCCATTGTGTAAGGCATACCAATAATGAATATATACCGATAGTGACTTTTAAAATAACATTCCAATATCTAATGAGATGGGGAAATTAGCAATGTAAAAGGAGATTATTACATATTTTAAAGAATAGATTATCTACCTTTAACGTACCTACATTCATTCGCCATATAAAATTTTTACTTACAAAATGATACAGCAGATGAATTACAAAACACTTTAGTTGGTGGGATATTCTAAGNGAATAGATTATCTACCTTTAACGTACCTACACTCATTCGTCATATAAAATTTTTACTTACAAAATGATAGTATACAGCAGATGAATTACAAAACACTTAGTTGGTGGGATATTCTAATCACTGAAAATCTGTGCATATTTTGAAGCATTATATGATATATTCAACAAAGGAGTATTTCTTAAATTTGTGAATATTATAAATGACTGTTAATCATCAGATCCAATCACTAATCACTGTCAGGTGTTGTCCCCTGACCGAGTGCTGCCCATTGTTGTAAGGGAATGCAAAACAAAATCTAGGCAAATNAGTATTTCTTAAATTTGTGAATATTATAAATAACTGTTAATCATCAGATCCAATCACTGATCACTATCAGGTGTTTTCACTTGACCGAGTGCTGCCCATTTTTGTAAGGGAATGCAAAACAAATTCTAGGCAAAATTTTCAGACAGCCTCGCCTTAAGTTGGAGGTGAATCATGCAGAAGTGTGGTGATGCTAGAAAATGTATATACATTGTGCTTCAAATACCCAAGTACTTGAATTCTGTGTCTCCAATAATTATAACAACCATGAAAAGATCACACTTTTTTAAAATGAAAATCAACTGTTCTCTAATTTATAGCAGACATGTGTAAAATTAACATTTGCTCTAAAACTAAAAGCACCACAACAAGGCAGCAAGACTGGCCATATCACAAATTGTTTTTAGAGCTCTTTAAAATCAATACACTGTACTATAGCACAAAGTAGATATGATCCAATACAATATCTTTAAGTCACATATAATAGCTCTTTGAAAATAAAAATGTTGCCTCAAAATACAAACAACACATGATTTCTGCTCACAACATTGCAACACCGGATTAACTGCTGCATTTCCTCTGTGCAATAAATCAGCACTGAATTTTGTCCCTTCTGAATGGATTTCTACAAAGGTCGTCATAACTGTTCACTTTCTGAGGGCATTGTCATTGTCCCCTTCTCTTCCTGTCTCAGCCAGCAAGTAGTGCATCAGCTGTTAGCTTGTAAGTTTATCCACATTCTCAAAAATCTATTTCACTCACTATTTTTGATAATGTTTGTAACTTCGGTGATCTTTTCCGCTTCGTCTAATTTAACACTTTTGTTCAGCTGGAAGATCATTCCCCCCAGTGTCTTTTTAACACGCAGGGCTGTCAGCCTTGCCCCAGGGTTGTGACTCCAACATTCCCTCATCAAACGAGCCATCATCTTTAAATACTGAAAAAAAATTGAATTAATCAATTAAAAGTAATGAAGAGAATGTATCACATATTTTAGTTGCTCATGGTGAAGGATACTTCCAGTATACTGAATGACTATTAGAACTTGCTGTTTGTGTATAGCAATGTGGCAGTATTTATATGTGAAATCTGGGCCCTTTAATGGTTAACCTGGGCTACTGAATTTCATGATTTTGGGGCCCCCAAGTGGCTACCAAATTAATATAGTGAAGAAATATCCCCTACACTTACTTTACATAAAACAAGACGTTCAAGATTATTGGCATCCTAATAAATGTCAGGCTGATAAAATCACGAGCACATATTCTGTAAATTGTATGCACATTATGTTGCATGATAAGCATCTAACTCTGACTGATAATGCATACATTTTTATGACAAAAGAAACACATAGAAGATCAATACCACTTTGTAGATTTTTTTTCACTTGCTGAGACATATGTGCACACTTTACCAATTAACTAAGAAATCTATAACTTGTGCAAAATAAAATCAATTTTCAAACAACCTGGATAGCAAACCAAGACCTATAAATGCTAAATCAAAGTACACTGTAGGTGAAAATGTATAGCATGAAAGAGGCCATGAAATAAAAAA
>CAJDSM010030123.1:0-13428 GCA_903981925.1 Ostrea lurida
TGCCAAAAATCTGCAGAAATCGCCTGGACTATTAAGAGCAATTTTTGTCAATTTTGCTTTTGATGTACGAAAGTTACATGGATGTTTGTGTCAAATATAGAAAACTTACCGAACTAGAGAATCTTAATGTGCACTTGATATACCCACTGCAAGGCAAATTGTCCGGGATCAATTTGCATCATAAGGATGTACATTTATCTGAAAGTTTCCTGGTATGGACTAGGTTCAAAATTATTCAGATAATCCCCCGAGTGTAGGGTGGGGCCACAATAGAGGCCAAAGTGTGATACAGGCTTATATTAGGAAGTATCTTTAAGATATTCTGCAAGAGCAAAGTTTGTCGAGTAAACATGGAAGCATCATTAATATTCAAATCTGATTTAATGGTGGCCCTAAGGTTCAGGATGAGCGCCTAGGAATGCAACGATTCACCGTGATGCGACACCCCGTTGTAAATTTTGCAACGATTCAATTCACGGTATGGTAAAATTTATCGCGGTTCGGCTTAGTATTTTCGTAATTATCCTTATCGTCCATTTTGATTCGCGGTTTACAATCTGAAAATGGCGTCTAGAGAAAACGCACGTGTATCAACATAATTACAATCGTCTCCTGCATCTCACAAATCAAAGATTTGAGATCATTTTGGATTCCAAAATACCAATAAAGATGGTAAGGCAAATGTTACAACTTGAAATCATCGTTTTGCTGATATTTCTTTCAAAACGGGGAACACGGGAAACATGGAGACTCACATGAAACGACATCATTCAAACTTTAAAATTTCTGTGACTCGAATCAAGCCACTGTCACACTCACAGATGTGTTTACAAGACTCTGTTAAGGTCAAACTTAACTGGAATGCACTCCGTAGTCTTAGTATCTCCCAAGCTATCGGGAAATGCATTGCTACTGGCATGAGACCCTACGCGTTACTCCATCGTGGAAAACCCTGGGTTTAAGCAAATGATATATGTGTTAGAACCAAAATATCAGCTAATGTCAAGAACATATTTCAGCGAGACCATAATTCCAGAACTTTATCAAGAGATCAAAAAATGCTTATAGATGATTTGAAATATCTACTACGATATCCATAACAACTGATGAGTGGACGTCTAGGGCTCCACAGAGCTATGTGATCGTAACAGCTCACTCCTTCAAGGGGTCCTGGATCCTGCAGAGTCATGTGCTTCAAATGAGGACCCCGTGTGAGTCACATACACAAGTGACACTTTTGCAGTTGATTTGAAGAACAAACATTGCTAGGTATCTGCTGAAAGTACACATAAACCCATTGCTATTACAACAAATAATGATTCCAATATTGTTAAGGATTACGTTTACTCACGTTATTTGAACACAAACGGGTTGCCATAGAGAATGATGTCGTAAAATCTTACCTAACATAAAGCATGTCACATAATATTTATTTAACAATTACTTTAAATTCTTATGATCAAAGTTATAATAATTAGTACCTCTGTAATATATTTTTGGGGTTATTTTATATTATTGTTTTGCCAATGTTTACAGCATAACCGTATTTTTCGCGGTTGATGTAAACAGTTGCGTCGTCAGATGTATCGTCAGACATCGAGTGGAATGACTCGATATCGATGGAATTGAGGCAATGGAAGTTACCTAGGCTTGAAAACTATGAGGAAAAAAACAACAATCACAGAACGTCTAAAAAACGGGTGGGCAGAGAAACAGAAAGCGCCGAAAGACAATGGCTATTGTGTTTTGGTAGTGGCACCGATGCCGTGCCCTCATGCTTCGAAGATTTGACGGATGAACAGACTAGCTGTCCCCGATATAGAATGTGGTGTGTTTAGAAGTAGCAAGAGGCATTTAAATGAAAACACAAGGTAGCGTAATCAAACATTTAAAGTTTGCAACGTATATCTTGTCTGATAATAGTAAATATACATGTATTTTCAAACTCTATGGCCCCAGTCGGTAGAAACTAGGTCGATTACAAGTATGACGGACTGGCTATGCTATTGTTATTATAAAAAGGTATTCAATCAATCTAATAAATGCAAAATCACACACACACACGCACACATTATTAAGAAAAAGGAATAAAATAGTTTTTAACCTATCTGACAGATTTGTATGTTACGATTTGTACATGTGTCTGTATTCGTGCTAAAGATGAATTGAATCAGTTCAAATCAGTGATTGTTTTCTAATCAAGTAAGATTATTGTTAAAAATTCTGACTGCCATTAAGGAATATTGATTACTTATTGTTTGAAATGCTAACTGCCATTTAAGGATAATAATTTAATTAATATTCCTACAGGCAATCAGAATTTTAAATGATATCTAAAATGATTAATAATTATATAGTATCTATGCATTAGCAGGTGAAGATCCTGCCGCTAATGTGACATGGTGAGCTCGCTTCAATGATTACACATGGAAACTTTGATGTCGTTTATGATTTGACAGCTGGAAAAAAGTATCAATTTCGACCTACCGGTACAATTCGTTCGCAAAAATGTCAGATTTACTGCATGATGTTTCATTTAAATACAGCCATTGATTAAATAAATGAAATAGTTTTTAAACTATAACAAACATTTTTTTTTCAATTTCCAAACGAGCATTTTCAAACCTTCATATTTTTTTTTCATTTTTGTCAACATTCCAAGCTTGAAAGAAAAACGTAGCAGTGGGGCCAAAAATAAAAGTAGTTGTGTTTCTGCTACGTTAACATTCCTGAAAAAAATAGGGTAGGTAGGTAAGTAGGTAGGAAATAAATTTTTATTTCATTTTTAAATTCTAATTTCAATCAATATGCAAAAACATTAATGAACACAAACAAGAACATAATGTTACACCACGGATTCAATATGATTTATCATTTATTAACTATGAATGTTCTTTTCAAAATAATATAAGCTTTGTTTTTAGTTGGATAGCAAGTAACGTAACTTGACTGCTATGGGATAATCACGGCTGACCTCATTTTCTACTCATAACCCTTGGTAAAATCAGGGACGGGAAGATATTTTTCCGGATAAATTAGGTTTTTTTTTTCCAAAAAAAATATCTTGGGTCAGGGCTTTAATTTAGGGGTCGGTGGGGTTAGTGGAAAAACAACACTTTTTATTTTAGGCCCATGAATATGAACATGATGATGTCACAGTCTATTTCCTACATCAAGCTCGTGCATCTAGGCGAACTTACGTAGAGTATAGATATTTATTTTTGTAAACGGTATATGCAAAAATAGAGCTGAAAACTAAGATAAATTTTAACAAACAGACCTGTCATTTTGATGACACTGTATAAGTAAAGATCCACGATTGCTCAATGACCTCGAGTAAAGAACAACATTTGATGATGCCTCGATCCATATGAGTGAAACAATTTCTAGGCGGTTTTAATCGTCAAATAAACAAATATATACAGATAGTTAAAGATACAAAAATATAACTGGTGTGCTACATTGCAGATCTCAGGAATCATCTTCCCTTAGGTGAGAGAAGGGACAGCATACATGTCATAACTGTGTAGACCTGGGAGATGATAGAGCTGATATTGAAAGTATCCTCCCCCTCTAAGCTTTCCACCCTCTGAGGATAAGCCACCCAAGGAGCCATACATGTATTTTGATGTGGAAGTGACTGATTTGGGTATGTTACAACAATCACAACATGAGGGTGTCCGTAAAGTTCGTGGACACGCCTTAAGTTTTATATAAAAGTAGCGTTATAGATATTTATTATTAGCATATCTAATATCCTTTACTATATGTGAATTATAAAATGTAAAATTTTGTCGATTTTATTGTGTATGTTATATTACAACTATGACTTCGTTATTAGACTTGGGATGGTGACCCGGAGCACGCAAAATTTTAATGAAAAAGTTGTTATATCGCTTCATACGTTTCATTTGTATTTTGTAAAATATACCGAAGATTGAATTGATTTTTACATATTATGATGTTTCAAGAGTTTCAATGTCAAACATGCAAAAGTTGAACGTTCAAAGTATCGAAATAGCAGAGAAATCGAGGTTTGGATCTATTTAGACAGTTTCGTCATTGTTCGAAAAAATGACGTTTTCAGAAAAGGTGGAGCAGAGAGCAGCAATAAATTTGTGTAGATATCGGGAAAACCCACACAGAACCCATGAATTCCGTAAAACAGTCGGAATGAACTTCGTGACGCGCTTGACAGTGATGGCGACTAACAGTTCGTGAAATTGCAGGGAAATGTGGAATTTCAAAGATTTTGGTACATGAAATTTTATCCCATGATCTATATATGAATTACGTATTAAAAACCACACTTTTAATGACTGGTTAAAGCGACATAAGAAATGTGCGTGTTGAATTTAACGGTGACTGTCGTTTGCAAATAGTTTCTCCCTTTAGCGTTTGACGTGGATATACGTAAGGATTCCGGTAATGAGTTTGTGTCATTTTTGTATTTGATAGAATTATAACTAAATGTGCTCTGTTTGTAATGAAAATTTGCATATATAATAAATTAAAACACGAAATTAACGAAAATGTTTAATTTCATATACTTTATCAATGTTTGTCAGTTTTTATCAAGGTTGTCCACGAACTTTACGGACAACCCTCGTACACACATCACACACATCAATCACTTCATATAATATAATTACAAACACACACTTGTACACAATAAAACACAACAACTGAAGAAAATACATACCCGGACAGGCACACACACGGTGACACCTACATATTACAGAAACACATGTGATTCATAAACACAACAGTACCACACACACCGGTACACATATATGTACATACAAATGCAGAGCTACTGTTGCATGCCAAACATCAACGAACAGAACAAACACATTCAGAACAAACATTCATCCACACACAAAGACACTACATATGATGAAGATGATTCATGTTTTCTCAACCTATGTCCTTCTGAAGAGACAATAAGCCAGACAGCGTCTGAATAACTGGGTTGAATTGTATTCTTCACCAAACTCTATGCATCTAAATGGTGCAGGTGTTTGCTGCTCTTTCGATAATTGAAGCTTTGAACTTGTTCATATCTCATCTAAATAGTTTGCCATCGATGTGGGGTGACATTATTTTGGAGACATAATATTCAAAATATATAACTTGTCCTTGGTTCCGACAAATTACTTTGATAGAACTGTAATAATATATTCATAATACATATTCCATGCAGAAGTTATTGGTTATCGAAAGATTCCAATAAGACTGTTAGTCAAAATTCTGAAATTGAAGGCCTCATCAGGTGAAACCAGAGTAAATCCGATTTCTGGGAAGGAGATTTTTGAATTACGCAGCGCTGTGTTTTCAATAGCCATTTTTATCACATCATCTGTAATTTGACTACGGATTGTTCCGTTTAACCTGATCGAGAATATTGGAGCTCACGAGCGGAATGCTGACCGGGCAACAGGGGATTGCTGTATGCTCCTCGGCTAGGCACCTGATCCCACGCGTCTGGTGTTGTCCAGGTGGAGTGCATTGCAACAACATCTTGTATTTTGCATTCTATTATAGGAATGTGCGAGATTTATCGTTGATCTATTACATTATTTTGGACTTACGAGATGTGGATCAACTGTTGTTAATTTTTTTGCCGTTTATTTGGGACTTGACGAGATTGGTCACTGTTTTCGTCGTTTCTTTTGTCCTTTAATTTGAAAACTTTACGAGATTGATTCACTGTTTGTTTTTCTTTTGCCTTTATTTAGGAGTATACGAGATTGATCATTGTTTGGTTTTCTTTTGCATTTATTTTAGGACTATACGAAGGTTGATGCACTGTTCGTTATCTTTGGGCCATTTTCATGGTTGGTGTAAGATAGATGAGTGTGCTATCAATTAGAACAATCAGTAGATAGTATCACAATTATGTCCATACTGATATACCCTCGACGAAAGAACTCAGATGAATAAAGGAACACCACAGAATTCTGACAGAATCTGACTATCATATTTGTTTGGAACTGATTTGTTCATTCTCTTTGTTAGAAACTGTTCATTCTTCCATACTAGATTTGACCTAACGGTAATCCGTTGTGCTCTTATTTCGGACTAATGGGCTCACGGCGGGTGTGAATCGGTCGCAGAGGGGCATTATCCTCCAATGGCATCATGGTATCATAACTTTTCGCTTTTGTCGTGAAGGTCCCGTGTTTGCCCCTACACTCGAATTCTGTAGATAGTGTTTTTGGATTATAGATTGGCGCGTTGAACACGATGTACATATCGTGCTATTTGGTATGTAATACTATGTTAATGACATGGTTTCGTTTCTTTGAATCTATTACAATTTAGTAAGGGATGTGTGCATAAATACGATAAGGTGTAACAGTAGATTAACAATAACATACATAGTAGTAATAATAATAATAATTATCGAAATTTCAGTGAGGAATTTACACAATTGAATAAAAATAACATGTATGAAGTGATATGCGTTCTGTCTGAATGAAAGTCTTTCATCATTACAACAATTCAATATTATGACTCATCAAGGCAAACTAGTATCAGAGGACTGGAACGCCTCTTTGATTGTGGGCTTTCAGTGTAATGAACAGAGTTTAATTATATAAAATAAATATTAATACTTTCGGTAAAATTAAGTATTTTTAATGCAGAACGGTAAGTATTGATACTCTATTGAGGATCATAAGAATAATAACAATGAAAACAATGATAGGTTCAAAGCTAGAAATTCAATTACCTAATTATAGTTTTAAAGATACGTTCTTTAAAAGATAAAAACTTTTAAATTTGATAGTGTATTTCAACAATTTTACCATTAAGTATTGCTGCATTAGAACAATTTTCAAAAAGAAGCGCATATTATCAAGATTCATATCCTCATCGAGAATTCTACATTTCATTTTATATTTCTAAATTTAACTTGTATAACAAGAATATTGAAATCCCGTATTAAACATATGCGTAACAAAGTCCGTACATCTATCCTTCTGTGTTTCGAAAACCGGAAGTGATCAATGAACTACATAGGTTACATGAGGAATTATATGTTTTGGTTCAGCCGACAAAGCTTGCAACAATATTGTTTTTGTCTGTGAGGCTCATTACTACAACTGAATATTAATTGAATTGGTATTAACTAAACATTTGGTAATCGTACTTGCATTCTTTCTGCTCGTTCAAAAACGAAATTCTTCAAAATCATGCTTCAGTTTTAAACACATTTAATTTCCAATCAACAGGATGGACGAATATGAATTACTGTACCTATAATGGATTCTAAAACTTCATACAAACCCTTACAAACAAACGTATATTTCTGGATCTAGTAAATGTTCTACCAAGTCCCTATTCTTACTCCTTACGAAAATATTGACAGCTGTCTAGCAGCAACTTCAGACGTATTGTGAAATTACATATGCCAGAAAGGGGTTTAAATAAAATGTGTATTCTAAAAAAAGAACTTCTAGTGAATTTGAAATCCCAGAACCTTTCACATATTCCAACATCTAACATTTGACTTATCAACATTTTACACGACAATTCCTCAGGATAAATTAAAGGCAAGGTTTTGTTACATTATAGACAGTTGCCCCTTTAACAAAAATGAAAAAAAGGAAATATTCTTATCTAGTGATCAGTCATTCAAAAACGTAGTTTGCTAAACTCCACTCTGATTCTACACACAAGTACTCTGAAGTTGATATTAAAGCAATGCTGGAGTTCCTGAGGGCTTGGCGCTTTGTCTGAATGGATAAAAAGTATTCGGNCGGGTCTTCCAGCAGTGTATTGGGATTCCAATCTTGTTAGCCTGACTTAGATTTTATTCTTCTTATGACGCAGAATTATTCGAAAGTTTACATTGAAAGAGAGATCTTCAGCAGGTGGCCTTTAATTCAAAGGACACCATAGAATATAAATTGGCGAAGTAAACAATGTGTTAAATGTAATCATAATCTAACAGATATGCTTCATATTTGGATATTTTACTTAATATTGACTCTAATGGCAGACTGACAACTACATTATATGATAAGCGTGATGACTTTAACTTTGCAATCGTCAACTTTCCCTTTCTATGTAGTAATATACCACTATCACCTGCTTATGGTGTGTATATCTTCCAGTTGATTCGATACGCAAGAGCATGCTATGCGGATGGGGATTTTTTAAAGCGAGGCCAACAACTAACAAAAACGTTGATTTGATGGTTCTAACCGAAATCTTTTAAATCATCATTTTGCATAGTTCTACAGTCTCAGCTATACTGACCTTGATTTGCGATTACTAGATATGACTAAGTCATATGTTGACTGATTTCTTTCACATCCTTTGTTGACGTTTCATTTCCTACTAGATTTGACTATGCGGTAATCCCGTTTACTTTAATTGCGACTAACGGGCTCCGGGCGGTAGTGACCGATCAGCAGAGGATGCTTTACTCTCATGGCACTCGATCCTGCTTCGCTTATTGTCGGAGGTCCGTGTTGCCCTACACTCGATTTTGTATGGTTTTTTTATTATGATTACGGTTAACCGATGTTAACTTCGCCTCTTTATAATGACGACGTTTTATCTATCAATAATATATGTCGATCAATGAATCCCAGCGTAGTAGAAATAAAGGACACCACATAATCTGCTATGTCTGGTTTGTATTTGGATATTTTATTAAACATTGACATTAACGGCAATCTAACTACTAAAAGTTATGACAAATTAGACGAATTCAGCTTTTCCATCGTCAGCTTCCCATATTTATGTAGCAATATTCCATCAGCACCTGCATATGGTGTGTAGGTCTCTCAAATTATTCGATACGCAGGAGCTTGTTCTGCGTATCAGTTTTTAGTTAACCAGTATGACCTACCATTGACTCAAATGCTGTCTGGTGTGTTTCATCGTCATTGCTAAGCCGTTTTCACACACTGATTTGACTACGGATTGTTCCGTTTACCTGATCAAGACTATGGGCTCCCGGCGGGTGTGACCGGTCAACAGGGGATGCTTACTCCTCGTAGGCACCTGATCCCACCTCTGGTGCATCCATGGATCCGTGATTACCTAACTCGATGTTTTTGTATTCTGTTTGGGACTTAAGAGATTGATCACTGTTCGTTATCATTGCCTTCACATTAGAGACGTACCAGGCTAAGGCACCAACGTGTTTGTGAAGCTCGACAGTTGTGATTCCTGGTGCCAGTTTTAACGTGAAGATGACGTTTCTTTACATACATATCTACTGTGCTAATATTGAAAATAATGCATATATTGGAACGTTCGTCATGAATTTACGCATCGGAGCTTTTGGGATGTGTAGTTAGGGCATTCATTTAATTCACATGGGGGAATGGGAAATCAACATCACTTGGTATTCACATATTTGCATCTAATTAATGAACTCAACCAATTATCTCCATATAAAACATCAAAATATCAGCTCATTTAAATTCGTATTGTGCAAATATTTCTATTAATCAAATGAATAAGAACGATACTTAATATATTATATTTTTGAAGTGAAGTGAATTGCGAGTGCTAATTTTTTATTATCATTTATGGTCTATGGGAGGTAACTTGAATTGTTTTCTCGGATTTCAAAATCTGAAATATTGATTTAATTCCTTGCCCTTGCTCTATGTACTTTTATTGTATCATAAACTCATGCCTATATTTAGCTGGTCACATGACTCAAAGCACATGATGATTAAATTTTATGTGACTATGCGATTGTTTTGCCTCGCATGTTTAATCATTACTACAATAGATGTATCAGTTGCATTTAATATTTAATTTACCAACCAAACATGTGCATTTGTACAGAACGTTGATTTATCGCACTTATATTAATGCAGGTTTCCTTAACGTCGCTGAATGAGGAACATGTTTTAAATCCAGCTTATAAAGCTTGTAACAATATTGTCTTTTTCTTTAAGGCTCATCGCTATAACTGCATTTTAAACGAAATTGGTATTAACTCCACATTCGGTAATCGTATTTGCACTCCTACTGCTCTTTTAAAAGAGGGAATTCTTCAAAATCATGCTTGTTTCAAACACATTTAATATCCCAGTGAATGGGATGGACGAATATGAATTACCTATACTGGATTCTCAAATTTCATAAAAACCCTTACAAAAAATCATCGCCGGATCAAGTAAATGTTCCACCAAACCCCTGTCTATACTCCTCATAAAAAATGACAACTGTCAAGGAGCAACTTCAGACNAAAAAATGACAGCTGTCAAGGAGCAACTTCAGACGTATTGTGGAACTACATATGCCAAAAGTGGTGTAAATCGCATGTGGATTCTAGAAAAAACTCCAAAGAACTTCTATTTAATTTGAATTCCCAGAACCTTTCACATATCAACATCATCAAAACATATGACTTTTCAAGACTTTACAGGACCATTCCGCACGACGAATTGAAGATAAGACTTTGTAACATTATAAACAGGTGCTTCTGTAACAAAATGGAAAAAGAAAATGTTCTTATTTAGTGGTCAACCATTCAAAAAAGTTTGTTAAACTCCACTCTGATTCTACGCACAAGTACAAGTTGATATTAAGTTAATATGGGTTCCTCATTGACAATATTTATAAGGGTTTTGACAATCAGGTCTTCCAACAGTCTGTGGCACGAACTGTGCTCCTTTATCAGCTGACCTATTTGTATACTCATATGAGGTTGAATTCATCCAAACATTGCTACACGAAAGGAAGAAATCTCTATGCTGGAGTTCTTCATTGACAATATCTTTGCAGTTTTTGGCAATCAGGTCTTACAACAATCTGTTGGAATTCCAATGGGCTCCTTTATTAGCTGAGATATTTTATGAGGCATAATTCATTCAAAAGCTTCTACGTGAAAAGAAGAAATCTCTAGTGGTGGCCTTTAATTCGACATTTCGATATATTGACGACGTTTTATCTATCAATAATAATGATTTCCATTCATATGTCGATTCATTATATCCCAAAGAATTAGAGATAAAGGACACCATAGAGTCTTCCATGTCTGCTTCGTACTTGCATAATTTATTGAACATTGACTATAACGACAAACTAACTACTCAGCCTTATGACAAACTGGACGATTTCAGCTTCTCCATCGTCAACTTCCTATATTTATGTAGCAATATTCCATCATCATCAACATATGGTATGTATGTCTCTTAACTTATTCGATACGCAAGAGCTTGTTCTGTGTATATATGATCAGTTTTTACGAGGCAGGCTACTTACAGACAAGATGTTGTTGCAGGGGTCTCAACAGTTATGTTTAAAGGCAGTATTTCGTAAATTCTATGATCGTCATAACAATTTAGTTTACCATTATGACCTACCATTGATTCAAATGCCGTCTGAGGTGTTTCATAGCCATAGATAAGCCGTTTTCACACACTGATTTGACTACAGATTGTTCCGTTTACCTGATCAAGACTATGGGTTCACGGCGGTTGTGACCGGTTAACAGGGAAATCTTACTCATCTTAGGTACCTGTTTGCACCTCTGGTGTGCCCAGTGGTCCGTATTTGTCCAAATCTTGTTTTTGTATTTTATTTAGGACTTATGAAATTGATCCCTGTTCGTTATCTTTGCCTTTACATTTGTTTTAAAATTACTTCCTAAAAGAAATGCATTCAATATATATAATGTGGAAGGCAAATATAACGAACATTGATCAATCTCGTAACAATACAAAACAAATGTTGGGCAAGCACGAAACCCCTGGACACACCAGAGATGTGATCAGATGTTTAGGAGAAGTAAGCATCCCCTGCTGACCGGTCACACCCGCCGTGAGCCCATTGTCTTCATCAGGTATTAAAAACGGCTTAGCAGCTGTTATGAAGCACATCAGACGTTTGATCAAATGACAGCTAAAACTAGCAAACTAAATCGTTGTTAAATGTTGTCTTTAAACGTAACTGTTGAAGCTTCTGCAACAGTAACGTGATCGTATGTAGCCTGCTTCGATTATGAAAGTATAACACCTAATATATATTATTAAAAAAATGAAAACAATCAGGTTATTGGGAGGGAATTAAGCCCAGCA
Source organism: Ostrea lurida (assembly GCA_903981925.1). NCBI lineage: Eukaryota > Metazoa > Mollusca > Bivalvia > Ostreida > Ostreidae > Ostrea > Ostrea lurida. The sequence goes on from CAJDSM010030123.1 coordinate 12,057, forward strand.
ACCTATTATGCAAACAGGCATGTAAAGCAGGGGATGAGATATACCCTTATTTTGATTGGAAACAGCGCAAAAACAACGAAATAAGATTACAGCTTTTCTGAAAATTCTCAATTTGAATTTGTTAATGTTCCATATCTTCATTTGTGAACCCATAAAGAGTTAATACTCAAACANACCCAACAACCTACTATGCAAACAGACATGTAAAGCAGGGGATGGGATATACACTTATTTTGATTGGAAACAGCGCAATAACAACGAAATAAGATTAAAGCTTTTCTGAAAATTCTCAATTTGGATTTGTTAATGTTCCTTATCTTCATCTGTGAACCCATAAAGAGTTAATACTCAAACAGGAATCACAAAAAATGACTTAAATGCATACATTGCATACATTGCAATGATCACAGTTTTCCTCTAACATGGGTCATGACATGATTTAAGTTGTCGACTTTTTCACTGAAATCTGAATTAAGTACACTTATTAACTGCAAGAACTGTCGTTGCATTAAACAAGAGCTTCCATTGGGGGCAANGCACTTATCAACTTATTAACGATGGAAAATATCATTAGCGTGTTAATATAGCAAATTAAAACATCAACATAGCCTACACATTGATTCCAATGTCATTCATCTTTAATCAATATTGGGTCTGAATGGATTCAATGGAGTGCGTATGCTCAATTGCAAAATAAAACCACACTGACGATATTGAATATCATTCTCGTGAATAGTTGATGAATTAAAGGAAGTATGGGTAACCCTTTCTTTTATTTCAATACATGTTGATAAAGGAACGTGCTTTATATTTGTATTATTGAGTTTCGGGGAGCGATGCCTTTGTTTAAGTCACTTTGGACCTGCTGAAGTCATCATAGTGGAATATATCAAAGAGAATATGAACAATATACCACAAACACGGTAAAATCGGAATTCAAAATACTGCATCCCCTAATGGTTGTTGTTATTGTCCCGACACTCTGCAGCTACCGACGTGCATAATTGATTATGACAGATTGATCTCGTAATTGATGAAAGGGATAGTCTTTTTGTTAACAATTTCTCAAGAAATGAGTCACACAAGTCATTTTCTGGTTGAAATAACCAAGAGGATTTATAAATGATTTTTTTTTTACATTTGGCTTCCTGGACAAAAATTCAATTTACTCTATACATTGGTTCCTATTGTTGCTTTCAACAACATTAAGTTACTTTTAAGTTGACAAATATCCATACAATTTCTATTGTATTTTAATGGAATAAGATGATTTAGGGTGAGGAAAGAAATCACCAAAAATGAACTGAACTAACCCTTAAATTGTGATTTTGATAGAAAAGCAAAAATAATCATTCAAGTTTTCGCATTGAAA
>CAJDSM010030124.1:0-10914 GCA_903981925.1 Ostrea lurida
CTGCCAATAAGGAGGCACAATCAGTATAAACATTTTCAGTGCCGAAGAGGTTGAAGGGAGGGAAAATAATGCAAATCACTAAAGTACTATCACCTGATCCTATCTTTGCTTTTGTCGGAGGTCCGTGTTGCCCTACACTCATTTTTTGTGTATATGTTTTTGGGACTAAGATTACTTTTAACACGTTTACTTCGCCAATTCATATTTTGAACAGCGTTGAGAAAACCCTACATGATGTTATGACTACAGGCAAATCATCGAACCAAAGTGCGTTCGCACACGTACATGCGCACCGTTAACCTCACTTAACCTCCGTGAATCTACATTTGGTTGATGATCAAGAGACTAATCCATTAAGTTTCTCTTAACATATCAAAAGCATAAGACAGCAGGTACTAAATGGACTTCATCATTCTCAAATCCATTATAGTGCTGGCGGTGTTCTGATCAAGACAGAACTATTCCCACAACCTGCAATCGATAAAAAAGTCAATTCAAGCGTGATTATCGCAGCCATTGAACCTTGTTAATCCGGAATTTACGGTCATTAGCTCATATCGAGCTCATTTGTTTGTTGATTTTGATTAGCAATCAAAACGTGATACCGGTGAGAAAGCTATCTTTGTCCAATAGAAGTGCCTATTATCGTATAATGGAATAACTGTTACTGTTCGACATTCAACACCTGAATAGAAAAGGTAATTTAACCCGTGTGAATTGTTAAAAAACCTACCCACAACGTAACCGATGAAAATACTACTATAAACACAACAATAAAAAAGTCAACGCGACCCACGTCAAGCGGCATACCCGCCGTAAGCCCTATATTGAGCAATGCATTGATTGCACTCGTTTGTATAGAGTGTGTATATCTTCTTTAGTTGTTTAATGCAAATATGCAGAAATTGGATTGATTGAGCTCAGGTAAGGCCCACAGTGATACCACTGTTAAGGTAGCTGTCCATACTTTGTTGCAGACAAATTACATAACTGGAACGTAATAGCCTATTTAAATCATGAAAATGATCGTATAGGTGACCTTGCAGAACCCCGGTACATGTATATTGATTAGCTCGTGTAAGATAACATCCACTTTCTGACGAACGCCTGGTCAATTCCATTTCTAAATATGATAACCACTAAACACTCGAACATAGCAGCTAATTGATAATACAGCTTTCAAACGTATCTTGCCCCTTTCGTCACCTGTATGCTTATTATAAATTACAGAGTCCGAAATATAGGTCGTCACAACCATACATTTCTGTTCATCGTCATGCTTTATTCGTGGCGATCCACGCATAGTTTCAGTCGAAGTTTAATCAAACAAGATATAATCATCGTCTTTAGGTGGACCTTTTAGGAGAAATTGTCACTTCACTAAAACATAAATTTAACAAAAAAAAAAGAAAAACAAAAACACGGAACCCGGGAAATTTGGCGTGTATTGTTTTTATGGGGTGAAATTTATAAATATGCACAACAAAGAATTTAAGAAATTTTATTTAATTCATGTATTTCATTGTTAAATTAATACCAAATAAAAGCAAAAATCACATTCAAGTTGTCGTTTATTAAAAAAATGATGTTTTAGAGGTATAGATGACTGAAATTCTGGGGACACTGGGTGCGAAACCACTAAAATTCCACCACTGCTGGGTCTTTGCATCAATACAGACATGTCCATTTGAGTGGACTGTCTGTTGAAGAAATATTGCAACAAGCAACAAAAAATGCTAATGGACCACTAAATGGTGGAGGAGGGGGGGAGGCAATTTCTAAAATTGAATAAAAGCAAATAAAAAGATATAGAACACTGAGAGGGGATAATTCTAAAAATCACAAGTTTGTTATATTTTTCTTGATTGTTACCTTTCAATTCAGTCATAGGCGGTGGGGGTTCCTACTTATCTGGTATACAGACTGACTGCTGGAAATGATCACATTTGTCGACAGGTCAAATATATCCAGACAAATGTGTACTCATCGAAACAAAACTGCACTTGATCTTACCAACTGAAAACAAAGGAACTAAGATTATATCACAACCAGGTAATAAATAGCAAATATCCTATCATGATAGCAACCTATATATTATTTTGGTGATGAATGTAAACTTAAATACAATTTGTTTATGAAAAAGATACGAAATTTATGATGAATAGGATTCTCAAAATATTTCGATTATTTAAATGGGTGTGTTTCGGAGTCTAAGCTGTCACATATTACCTCATCAGTAATAGTTGAGACTTCCGCCCCTGTTAATGTAGATCACATTATGGACACACAGTCAGAGGGTGATTGCATAGTACTGTGCAAATGAGGTACATCACATTGTTACTGTGATAATAAGACGCTTCCAGTAAATCTGAAGTATCATAATCTTGACACCTTTATATAAATATGATCATAGAGTAAAAGCATAGAATTACTATTATTGTTTGTAAACGAAATTAATTCCAATTAGAACTTTTGTCAAATGAACAATGACAGGGGTGTACAAATTACATATGAATTTAACACAAGTAAAATATGCAAACATGTATAGAAAAAGAGGAGTCACGAGATATTGATCACTGTTAAATAGTAGGAATGAACTGCGATCCCTATCCCTATCTCAGGTATAGATATCTGGCCGTTCACATCCGTATCCCTATATATCGGATAATCCGTAGCCAAGCATATTGTTATTGACGAGTTCTAGTAAGCGATGCTTTAATAAAGAAAAATTCCGAGACACGACAAAATGTTGCATTTTCAAAATAGGCGAACATAATTAAAATTCCCAAAATTGTATGTAGCATATTATTGAGTTTGGTCATAAAAAATGTCAGCAGGCCACTTTTGACGTATACTGGTAGTAAACTAATTATATCTTGCTCGTTCACGTAATCTTTACTAAGATTTTTTTTTGAAAGTGGGGGGGAGGGGGGAGGGGGCTTGTATATGTTGCTCACATTCGAAAATTTACTTACTAATGTACAAAATATATTTGGTCAATTCACTACAAATCACAACTTTACATTGGTAGTTTATGACCAATATTTTTAGTGAAGATTTTCTATATTGTGTAAAGCCTATAGGCGATACCTGTTTTTTTTTTATTCGAACCAATTCCTCCTCGCACCTTCATACCGTTCCAATATTGAACAAAAAAATATATCAAGTACAACCCCCCTCCCAAAAAGTGAAAAATTTCAGTCAGAGGAAGAAAAGCTTCACTTGCTACAGTCCGTTTTGACGTTCTTTTTTAAGCAGTGAATTCTCGAAAATGTTATTCTTTAAAAATAGACAGACAATAAACATAGAAAATGACATAAAAAAACACATTTGTAGGGCAAGTAAGAGAAATACAGGAATAGGAAACGTTAAGACAACTTATAAAATTTTAACCCTTACCGTTTTGTAGTGTCTATCTTTCTGAGATCAATTTTTAATATTCGTCTTCATGGGGAAACCCAAAACAAGGTATATTGATATATTGTTGAATTGCATTATCGGATATATAATGTGAAAGTACGTACAAACGAACAACGCTTTCTAGTTAATGCTTCCTTAACCATTAACATAGGTAAAATACATAGTACCCTTGTTCAAAAAACCTGATTTCCTTTCAATCATCACCGTATAAAGCTGTTGACCGGGGGAAGGGGTGGGTAGCTGGCGTTGTAAATGTACGTTGCAACCCCTCTCCCATTTTGAAAATGATAATGTAGAAACATCTAAAGCTTCCGAGATGAGGTTTCCTCCCCTTGGTCCCCCTACTAGGGCTAGTCTTTGAACCAGTTGGGGTCCAAAGCGCCCCCCAAACCTTTCGCTTAGTTTGCTGCCCACAATGGAGATCGATCCATTCGTGAAATTGATTTACAAAGCTTTGATAAGACGTTTGTAAGATTTATCGCTCTTGTTCAGGCAGAGGAATCATCTTCCTTGTGAAGGTTTTAAATAAACAGAAAGTCTTTTTGAGTTTGTAGTTCCTACAATTAATTGTTTTATCTATTTGGGATAAGATCAACACAACTCTCTTAAAATTAAAAAAATCGTCATATAGATTAGCGTTTTACATGTATTAAGAGATTAAAGGGTGATATTTTTAAGTAATGTCAATTTTTTGGAAAGTGTAATTTGGAAAATTCTACATGAAAGAGGAATCGGGAAATTACAGAAAAAAAAATGGGGTTACATCCTTGTTTTCTAGCATACAGTGTTTAAAAATTTACCACGATTCATTCATTTAAACTTCATTGTTCCCGTGGGTTAAACAAAAACATAGCGAATAAAAAATCAAATCATTACTGCTGTTAATGTCCTTTTACAATACAGAAATTAAAAGAGATTTATTAATATTAATACGTTGAATAACCGCGGGAACATCATGCAAAGGAGTAGCCTACGAAAGGTGGAAATCTTGCCCAAAAAAATGGTTAAAATTAAGGCAGTAGTTTCACGGTAAGGGAAGATAACTCATTTGGTCCCCTTGCGTTTGTTACAGATGGACAATTTATTCAAGCCATCTCCATGTGATCATGAAATCTAACACACCATGAACGACTCAGGCTTTCTGGTTTATTGCCATCAGCACGAGTATAAGATTCTATTTTATCACACAACTATTCATTTAAACCACAAGTTTTGATTTTACTTCTATTTTTCGCCGGTGTTGTTGTTTTGACGTCATTAATTTGGATTTGTGGCGCGTCTGCAACGTCACAGTTTGAAAGAAATTGAGATTCTGTAAACACTTATTTTCACTTCACAAAAGACACAATATCCCTTGGAACACTCGTGGACAAAAACAATACTAACTGTTTTAGTTATTCTTTTTACCGTCAATGTTAACAGTTTCCAAAGGAATTTCGGGTTTTGGACACAAAGCTGCTAGGGGTTTGCATTTATTTTTATTTATTCAATATTTGTGTGTTTTTTTGAAAATTTGGTTTTGTTGGGTTTTTTTATTTGTTTGTTTTTTTATTGTTACTATTCTATTCTTATTCATTATTATTTTTTTATGGTATATTTATAATAAAAAAAGATTAATAGATTTTATTTTATATTATTTAAAATGTATTCTGATATGTAAAGTAATGCATTTTTCTTTGAAGGAAAGGGGGGGGGTTCCAACCATTTAAAAAAATATCACTGCGAAGTTACCTTATGCTTTGCCCCATTTCCCACCACTGGGAGGGCCCTTTGGGGGGAAAAAAATTCCCCCTTTTCTTCTCCAAGCGAGTCCACTGTGGCCATGGTTACTGGTTTCAGAACTATTCCATGCTGGACAAGGCGTTTAACCTTTGCCTTGTTTTAGTGGAGTAAAATAATTAATTACAATTGATTATAATTTTCTATGTATACCTAGTCAATTTTCTTATAATATGTATTATTTGATAAATATTTTTATCTATTCAATATATTTTTTTAAATGAAGTAGATTTCATGTGTAAAAACTAAAGGATTTTATGTCATGTTACATAGAGCCAACTTGCCAATGACGTCAACTTAGCGGAGTGGGGGGTAGTAGGATGCGCAATTACTCTGTAAATAATACCTGACGGTAAACATTTTCATTTTAGAAAATTTCTGTGTAAATAAAAGCAGGATGATTACTTTTTATATCCCTTTACTTTTTTTTTCCCAAAAATTCGAAACAATAACTTTTTTTCTTAATCTTCTGTCGGTAATGGGCAATTTTGTTATTTTTCGCAAAGACGAAATATTTAACCTATTCTGTCTTCAAAATTGTCAGCCCCTGATATCCATCTAGGTCACCTTAAAAACGTTTCAATTTCACTTTTAAAAAAAACCAACTGATATATGTTCCTTTTACTCATCTATATTCGTAAGTCGTATACATTTTATCATCTGTATTTTTAAAGAATTATATCGGGGTTACAACAACTAAATTGCCATACAACTTGCGTCAATTTACGCATGGGGGGGGGGAGGTTTAGGGGTAAATAGAATATGCAATTACTCTGTAAAAATAGGTTAGAATTTTTTTAAAATTTTCTGTAAATGAAAGTAGGGATATACTACATAATTCCGTTATTTTTTGTTTTTAAAATGAACGATAACATTTTTTGTTAATTACTGGAGGTAAATGTGTCAATTTCCAATATCTTAGAGATACCGAAATTTGACCTACTTTCTTCCAAATATCTTGCCAAAAAATATCCTAGGTCACTGAAGACGGTTCAATTTCACTTTTAAAAAACAAATGATTATATGTATCCTTGTCAAACCATATTTATTCGTGTGTTATAAAAAAAATTATCATCTAATTTTTTTAAAGGAATATATCAGTATACAGGCTTATTTTTTTTTGCATGATGGAATCATAAAATGAAAGAGTTCGAAAATGGCAATCATACAAAACACGCTTTGGTTGAATTTTCTTGAAACTCTCTTGGACAAAACATATATTACCAACTATTATTTATAGTTCCATTAACAGATCTATCAGATCACTAGGAAGGAACAGCATATCAACATGTTCGTCTCTATATCCCACTGTACTACACTTATTCGGCAACTAGAGACCAATCTGCTCTACTGAAGAAAATTGAACATGGGGAAAAAGGAAGTAGGGTGACTACTACCTTTAAAGTGAAAATTTCAACAAAATTCTATTCTGTAAAGTATAATAGACCCTCATGTATGATAGATTATCCAGTGGTGGATAAAATTTTTGTTAGTTTTGCATTGGTTTATGTATCTAACGAGTTAAGCCTCCAAACATCATGAATTATCATATTTTCACAAGAATTTTCTTAAAAATCACCACATTTTGGTGTGCATGAGAGAAACAAAATCTTGTTATAGACACAGCCCTTCGGACCACTTTTTTTATATTTGCAGTTTTAAATTACGAATCAGGAAGTTTTCGAATTTTATTAACATCTTCTTGGTCCAAGCCTTAAAGTCTGACCTACTTAATATGAATAAATTCCAAAGTCCTAATTATACAAATAGCTGTACAAGTACGAAAATAAGAAGATTACTATTGAATACTGTAAAAATCAGTACAGATTTTTTTGTTTGTATATTTGTTATCGTCCTCTTCTGAGAATGTCATAGAGCATGATTAATTGTGATGGGCAACCGCGCGATGCCTACATGTAGGTAAAGCCACTATCCTATCAGGTCATCTCAAGTTGCCTATATACCTAATCAACCGTCTGCGTTCTTTTCGCTCGTGCAGTCGTGTTTTTCTAATTACATAAAACACAGGCATATAATAAGAAATTAGAACACGACATATAGAATTATAAAATATAGAGGTTAAGTTGAAAGGGCAATACAAACTAAGTTGCCGGTTTTGGAATATGGACGAAATAATACAAGATATTGTTTAGTTTATATAATTAGGCCATTGAATTTACTATGAACATTGGCCATTTTTAACTATAGCTGACTAAATTGATCAGCTCTATATAACTCTAAACAATAGTACAAGTACTAAATCTTTTACTTTTGGCGTCAACTCGGGCCATACGTTAGAATATAGCACTCATGCTTGACCTACAGTGAAATGACAAGTATGTCTATAATAGACGCGCTCTTCTCGCAATGCAGAGCTCTCCTCTCATGGTCATAGGCGCCGATGCGGTTCCAAATATCTCTGTCGAGAGCACTAGGTGAACTCGTCGCTTCCGTTGGTGTTTTCTCTCGAGAAGTGTTACCAAAGTAACTATTGTTTTTGATATAAGGTTGTATTATATATGATAGTGTGTGAGTTGTCTATATATATACCTATATCAGTCCCTGTTTCACACAAACTAGACCTATACATTATAGATCTCTCTCGACATGTACGGCACTATTATGGGATATATACGTCGATTAGAATTTTATCTTCTGACAGACCGCATGAGGAGGAAGATACATGACATACTGAAGATCGGAGATTAGATAGAGAGATCTGACGAGAGAGAGAGAGTACGCAGAGTGATGAGATTGAAGATATTGAAAGAGATGATGACGGTAATCGCGGAGAACGTGAGAGAGAGAGAGAGAGAGAGAGAGCACGCCATACGTGGTGACTGTTTCATAAAACAGCTGTGGGATCGGTTTGTGTTAACGGTTTTTCGATCAAATGTAGACCTTATGTTCAATAATGATGTTGTTATACATTAATTCACTTTTATTTTGTTTTTCCTTTTAGCTTTATTGTTGTGCTTGTTTTTTGTTGTTGTTTTTTGTATATTTTTTTTTTGGGGTCTGTTTGTGCGGGAGGCGGGGGGGGATGGGCTGAGGAGTTCTGAGGTTCATTCATTTTTTTTGGCTGGGACCTCATGTGTGTGTTTTGTTTGTTTTGTTTTGATATGAAGTACTTATTAATCTAATGTATGTAATGTATCTTTTATCTATATAAAAGCGTAAACATGCAGTAATTCACCTGCACGTTTACAGAGTAAATATACTTATTGAATATTCAAAACTAATTAGCGGATAGAATGTCAGACACAAAGCAAAGCCTCGCCCGATACATTGAATGCCCTTGTCCCTTTAATTGAATGGAACTATTAGACGCAGGTCACGTAAGGAGAGAGAAAGATAGAAAAATTGTAATCTTATCCCCTGTGTATTCATCTCTAATTGAATGGCATTCAATTGCAAATAATGTAGGATCCGCTCCATGGGTTTCGGTTTATTTGGACAATATCCAACTGGGATACTGTCAATAGCGAAGTGTACCGAATGACAACGTTGTATTCATAGCGCATCGCACACTTAAATATTACAAACCCCAAGTCATATACGTAATGGTTTCAGTATTTTCTTTAGTTATTGTTTGAAGCATGTATATAATTGTATGCGCTGTCTGTAATTTATTTGCAAGGTATTGTATACCTAAGCCAATTTAAATGAACCTTCTGTATCTATTAATCTAAAGGACAGGGAAGTTAGACGCACCAGTAAAATTATCTGCTGTAAAATATACGTATTAGAAGTGTTAGATTCCTCTTATAATGATTATATCATGGTACAGATCTTAATTACTAAACTTGAGTTTTAGGAGGTTAATTAATGGAACCCTAATAAAAATATGTTTAGTTTATCCTTAATATCCTACAGTCCATCAAAGTGTCAGTGATTTAAATATACAGAAAAACCAAATTTCTAACGTAGGTAATTTAAATGAGTTTGTAATGTATATATACAGAGCATTAAAGTTCGTTATGTAGATTTATATATACAGAAAAATGAAGCTTGCAGTGTAGATAAAATTTAAGTTTGTAAATCTGTAGATCTTATATTATACAGAAAAAATATTTTTTAAAGTAAGAGGTTATTTCACCATCATAACCATTGGCGCCTTTGCCAGCGCCCGACGCAAGATGTGGAAAAACCCACCTTGTCGCACGATACATTGTTCTTTGATTCAAAAGATGGACACCTCATTGCGGCATTAATCAACTGCAACGCCTTGCCTCATTCCATGAAAAGTGTTCCAATGCCTATACACGGTATTTATCGCCATAGTCATCATGGCTGACAGGTTTAACATTTAGACTTTTCTGAATAGAAGCATAGGCCTAGTACTATTTGGAAGGGGGGGGACTTCTAACAGTTAATGTGACAAGCCAAAAAAGGCAGGGGCGGCCATACTCTTCCTCTGTTCTGACCCGGTGGGGGTCGTCCAAAAGATGTTGGACAATCAATAAATGGAATAAAATAAAATCAATTAAAAGGCGAATACACACTACTCTGTTTGAATGATGCAGGGGCAAAATTCTACAATTTGACACAGCAAATCTGAAGGCGGGGGTAACAAAAAAGCACCACGACACTGTTCAGTTACATGTCCCACTAAACTAGCTTGCAAAATAATTAGAGGCAAATAACCACCCCACCCCCGCCCGATCCTACGCCCATGTGAAGATGTTAGTAATTGTCAAACCAATGTGGGTTTGTTTTAATGCCGCATGAAGCTAAATCGAGGCTTGTAGAACTTACAGTGAACTGTACAACGAATGCTTGATTAGTCCAATTTCTTTAATCAATATATCAATCATCACCTTCTATTCAGAAGGAACTGTGCCGACATCAGAAATTCTGCACAGGGATTAAAATGCTTACCTGTGCTCACAACAGCGGAACCGTGCGACAATGTATATTTATGCATACAGAAAATTGACGTTTGTAATCTAGATTTATATATACAGAAAATGAAGTTTCTAAATACATGTAATGTAAAGAGCAAGGTACGTTTAGGGCTTATTTTGACCCTGCGTCCAAATTAAATTATATTTCTTAAAATTCTTTCATAGGGTGTATGTTCCATAAAATGATTGTCATATGTTCGCACAAAGTATTACTTATCTCTAATACGTCCGTAAATATTTATCGTTTATGATAACGTTGAGTCATTTTGACGTTACTTTATTCGACGTCATGAACAAGAGGGCTAAATCAGGACTCATTACTAAAATACTCCATGTTATTTCGCCATATGTTTCACATGTTATTAAACAAATGTGCGCTATGATTTTTTAATTAAAAAATTTAAATGACTCCCCGAAACTTTTAATTACTTTTAGATGATTAATGCAGCGGATTATGATTACGTTTGACACAATGTTAACTTCGCCTTTTTGTATACTACGATTTGAACGACAATCTTTGTATTGTATTTTAATTCTAAAGCAAGTCATATATACATTGAATTTTACCATTCAGCATTTGGTTTGTGTTACTCATATTTAAATTGAATTGCAGTGTTCTACTCTATTCTAACCCGGATCACCCTTTAATTGTAAATCAGACTGTCTGACATTGATATTTGGGGACGTCTTCGAGTTTTGGAGCAAAATACATGTATGAAAATCGTCATTATATACTATTGTTGAAATAGAGAAAAAAATTCCAACAGTCATATTATGGTAAAGGCAAATTATGTCATATTATGGGCAA
>CAJDSM010030126.1:8452-21713 GCA_903981925.1 Ostrea lurida
TTATTCAAATGTTATTTAATCTTACCAGTGTCTTTGGGCTGATTATCAATTTATTAATCTACCAGTTTAGTTCTTTGAGCTGGATTTATCAATGTTATGAATCTACCAGTGTCTTTGAGCTGATTATCAATGTTATTAAAATCTACCAGTGTTCTTATTGAGCTGATTTATCAATGTTATTAAATCTACCAGTATCTTGAGCTGATTATCAATGTTATTAATCTACCAGTGTCTTTGATGCTGATTTTTTATCTACCAGTGTCTTTGAGCTGATTATTCAATGTTATTAATCTACCAGTTGTCTTTGAAGCTGATTATCACCTTTCGTTGTAGAGCCATGCCACAATGTCTTAGCATTCAAAAAGTAGGGAAACTGTTTAAACAGCCATGCAACGTCTGCCCAGAACAGCTCCGGTTTGTACGTGTTAAATTATCTCGTACACTGTCCGGAAATACTTTGACCTATTAAATAAATTGACAGACATTCTTTAAAAACTATACCAAAACTAAAAAGGTAGTACCAATTTCTGCGTCCATGTCAGTCCTAAGCAATGTAACTTAAGGTACTCACTACACTAAAGCTTTATACTCTTTATAAACACCAAAACGTCACAAAGATGGCGATTTAAATATTTTGTGAAATATGCTTGCTTCGATCAAGTTGATCCGTATTATAAACTTCATAGCTCAGTAGGTTAAAGCATTGTTTGGTTCAAAAGGCAGTCCCGAGTTTCGAATCCCCCAGGACTTTTGTTCATTATTTTCTACAAGAAAGTTTTGAAAATCATGCTTTTTTGTAGTTCAAATTTTCATATTTCCACCCTTTTCACATGTATAATCATTTATATATCACCATATCTTTCATAATTAATCATATCGTACTGTGTGAGAAACTTTTCCCAGATTGTTAATGAGCCCCTTAATTGGTTCAGGTTTGACACCAAGGCTTTCACAAGACGGATACTTGTTTACCCTGGTATCGTAAAGAATACAAAAAATTTAGTTCACAACTATCAATGTCAAATTCAATATAATATAGTATGAAACCAATCAAAATAAAGAATACACACAATTAAGGCCATTCTAAAGCTTGGACATTGTTATGTCATATTGAATGCAAGTTACAAAATTTTTAATTCTAAATACATTTCTTTTATTAATCTTCCAAAATAGATAATGCATTTTATATGTACATGTACCTTTGGAAAAACTGTGTTTTGTTGTTATTTTCCCGCGTCCTGGAGATTATAAGCGATGAAAACCTTCCAGCATTGGCATTGATATACCCCCAAACTTCACCCCGGTCCTTGGCAGAGCTGTTTTCAAAACTCCCTTAACAAGATTGAAACATGATTAAGATATTCTTCATTGATTTGAAATTTCATTTTAAACAATTATCCATACAGCTGTATATTGCAACTGTGGAATAACAAAGCAGAAGAGGACATTGTCTACTCAGTCAATACAAAATTTTCAAAGTCATAGCAGCTACAAGGTGTGAATTAAATGGGATTAAAATTTACCGCCATTGAAAATGTTTCTATTTCAAATTTAGCACTAGCGTCCCTTGAAATTATCTGCTGATTTAGCAACATATCAATATTACTCTTATGCTAACCAATAGCATCTAAAATGTATAATAGCTTTATAAGCTTCCTTAGTGAAAAGGAGACATACTCTCACTTATCTGTATGAACAGCATGCACCATACAGTGTTGACATGATGGTGCGTTCCGCATAAATGTATGTTCAGCAAATCATGTTTCTTTGACTATGAAAAATCAATTTTTTTGTTTTTGTTGATTAAAGATCAAACTGTAGCAACAGTAAAAAACAAAAATAGGAGTGGATCAAGGATTCTGATTTTATCAGATTGAGGAAACCTCTATTTTTATGCCCCCTTTGAAAAATGTCCTATCGTTAAAATTGATGACGTCACGCTACGGAATTGGTTTAGACAGGTTAGCTAATTAGTCCCAAGACACAATTGGATTCTAACACCCACCCACTCTTAGTAGGATAATTGATACAAAGATGGCAAATAATATTTCAATTTCTTTTTAAAACTGTAATAGGAAGGGAATAATGCACCGGACCAGATCGGGATTCGAACCTGGGCCCTTCTGAATCTCTAGTCAGGTGCTTTCTACCAACTGAGCTATCTGGCCACCGGAGATCGAACCGGCTGGACCGCTACTCTCCTCCCTCCTAAATTGTCTTTGTCCCCAAAGACCACACAACCCAGGTAATCTTTTCCCCTGACAGGACTTCACTAATCTTCGCGTTGAGATTCAGCTCGGCTGGAATTATTTGGACTGACGCTCAGTGAAAGGGCGTCAGGTCCAAATATCTAGCCGAGCTGAATCTAAGGCGTCAGTCCAAATATTCCAGTCGAGCTGAATCTTCCAAACCGAGATCAGACTTTCACCTGCAATTCCCAGGGTGGTCAACGCACCAAATGTAACAGGGAACATAGATGGGGTAATCGTAATCTGTAATCTAATTCAGCTGTAACTTGATTACAATTTTTTCAAGTAATCGATTAATTCTGTATCGTTGTATATTTTAGATTACATGTAATTTTAATTGTAATTGGATTACATTTAATTTTACCCTGTAATCATGATACTTTTAGATTACTTTTTTGATTACTTGCATTCATTTTACATATATTTTTCATGACATTTTTTATTTATCAACAATTTTCCTCAAAAATTTTTATTATTAGAGGCAATTATTTTCCTTATATTCATAAAAGGCAGGTGCATTTATTCCTTTTATTTCAATCTGTCGTGATTTTTTTTTCAATCTTTAAGTTTTTTTTTTTTTTTATGCAAAAGCCATTTATTTAAAGTGGATGACACTATATATATTGTGAAACTAAGCGAAATTGCTTGAGTTTCATTCTCTCCTTTTTGTTTTAGTTCAAAACAAAAACGATGTCCTCTTATAAACAATGGTAGGACAATCATGCCAAAAATGGCTTTAATAGATTAATTCACACCTTGAGAATGCGTTTAAGTTGTAATGATTGAGCAAAGGGATATAGGTTAAAAAAAAAAAAACAATGTTACTTTTATTAAACATTTCTATGGTTATTGCTTCTGAGGGGACCACAATAGAAAAGTCTGTGAATAATATCTATAGCCAATAAGAATTTAAACATAATTCAATCCTCCTCATTTTCTGGAATTATTTTGTGAAAGAGTTACCCCATCCTTTCTTGCTATCTCTCATATCAACATACCACCTGATGCTTATGGATAATTATGTTATAGACCCAAATAAACTGTTTCTAGCTTCAAGGATCACTGTTGAGGGTGGAGCTTTTATCAGTATTTTTGGTAAATGTTAATTCTACCTGATCAAGAAGCTATACACAGGGAGTGTCCCAAGAACTGTATTGTAGGGTTTGTGGTCATGATAGTGTTTGTATAAATGTGATCCCTACCAGTAGCTGACACGCAGTCTACACCCCCTTCCCTCTTTGGTATTTGTACAATGTAAAGCTATCATTCATTATGATTTATAATTTCAATTAAATTGTGTTAAGGAATTAAAGTGCAAATTATTGTTTGATGCATTTCATTTTCCCATAGTGTGCAATCAGTAAATTTAAAACTCATCAACATCGAACCATATCAAGTGGACACTCGAAAAGTTCACCTCTTGGCATGCAAGTTGGACATTATGACCAAAATTAACCTCTTGTCATTAATTTTCAGAATTGTTAATCAATAATACACATAGTACATGTAAAGATTAGTCTTTATGATAATGTGATATGATAAATTAATGTTTTAAGTTGTATGTTTTCAAATTATAGCACCCTGTGCAGTAATAAATTAAAGTTTTGCTCAGAAAAGATATAAAAAATAATCTGAATGTAATTGATTACTTTTCCAAAGTAGTAATTTGTATTGTATCAATACATTTCAAAATTAGCTGTAATTTAATTGTAATGTAATCAGAATTTCAATGTAATCTTGTAATTGTAATCGATACATTGACATGAATTGACCCCATGTCTTGAACCAGGAAGCGTAGAAAAATGCAACAGACCGACCCAGGGGTCTCTATTAACGCAAAGAACTCTGCGTAATAAACGCAACAAATTGTCTCGGACCGCATTGTTTAAACGGTGCATCTACGGACTTCATCTAAGGACACAATCCCGGAATATCGAGAAATTTCTAGATTTTTTGGAGTCGGGATCATCAATTCCGTCAGAAAGTGAAACACCAATTTCTATTACCGAGAAACTCTTATTCATCTTTAGTACGCTTGGACATGATTTGAGGGTATTCATAGAAATATTACTTGCGTGATTTATCTAGTTCTTGTTAAGATGAAATTAAAGTAACACTTTCGGTAGCCATCTGGCTATGCATCTTTACATATATATTTTTTATTCATTTATTGCCAAATAAAACATTTTTTGTTTTCAAAAATTATTGTTTTTGATTGCGAGTGTACTATAAATTGGGGACTCAGCTTTATGTCTGGGACTCATCAGAATTAAGAATTTTATGGCAGAGGAACGACATATATTTCTTTTATATATCATATGATAAAAAACATCCGTGAGTCTTGCTCCGCACCTAAGTATGGTTTAAGAGAAACTACCCTTATGCTGCACCGAACCCGCGCGTGCTTGGCCAGATGATCCGAACAAACTTGAATCTCGCGACTATATACTATACGAAACCGCTTCATATCCCACAATTTTCAAGCTTTTCTGTCCAGTGTTCTTGTATGAGTGAGCAATAGTGAAAGATTTTTCAAAGATGTTTATCCTACTATAATCCTTCGTAAAACTTTTGATCCCTATTGGAGGGCCCCATCATAGTCTCTCTGACCAACAGAGCTATCTTGCCACCGGAGCATCAAACCCGGGGGTCCTGAATGCTACAGAAAACTATAAGACATTTTATTCCAGAACACAAAATCCTCTGTTTTTGTGGCCACTCTCAACACCTATATTCAAACCTCATATACAGTGGCATAAAATTTCAGCTTTTTCCTTCGCAATTCCACAACAAGAAGTGTTTGATGGATACATAGAAAATTCCCCAGTTGCTCACATTGAGAAGAATGATGTTTAATAGAGTTCGTTTTTTCCTTTAAGATAATACCTACAATCCTATGTTAATACTAGAACTTTACAAGAACATCCCTCCTATCATGATAAAGGCTACCCATCGTATCCCCAGTGATACCGTCATGATATGGGATTAACAAAAATACTGTCTTGCTTTATTATGATCCTCTTCCAGCCAATAATCAAGTGAGGATCATGTTCTAATATAAAGTTTCAGCTTTTCCTGGCCATAAGTGGTCTTCTTTGAGAAGTGTAAGATTTTTAAGAATGACACCACCTCCCCTTATTTTCGCATTTTTGCTAATTATCTCCCCCTTCGACTAAGGGCCTGATGCACTTCATACTTGAACAAGATTCTTGAGATCCCCCTTTACTCCAAGCTATGTCACATTTTGTTTGTGGTGCCGATAACGATTTGCGAGTTAGAACTATATTCTCGGGCCGGCGCGCTACCTTGAGTAAGAAAACTAGTTCGCGGAAGATCAAAGGTGTGAATTAAGTTACAGACAGGCAGCGGTAACGGACGCAGACGGTAACAGGACAAGACACCGGACAGGAGGGACAGGCGAGTGAACGACGGACAAGCAAATCAGAATGCGATCAGAATAGCCTTCACTTGGAACCTTCTGTTCGAGTTTGAGCTGAAAAAGTGTAATCGTAACATAAAATACTAAAATCAATGACGAGATAATGTGATTGACGCCTTATTGTAAATCTCATTAGGTTAGTTTGATAAAAAAAGAATTGTATTATATGGCATTTTGTACATATTTAAAAAGTTAAAATTCACACCGGAAAAAAACCATAGCCGTTCAACGTAATTCAACAGGACCCCGCTACAGTTAATTATTTCTCCGATCAGATTCATGGTTACTCGTTAGCTAACCGCTAAATGGTCACTAACACCACGATGGTCCACCCTTATTTCCGGGGAACAGTTTATTTTAGAGAAAAAAAGTAAAAAATGAGTGACCCGTATCAATATCTGTATTAAGCCCATCGTTAAGTACCTTCTAGTTTTTCCAAACACCGAAAAGTTCTGAAAAACTGAGACGAGAAAACTCTTATTCCCCAGAATACGAGTGCGAGGCGGTCTTTCTGCGGTTCATCCCAATATATTTGAACAAAAGTAAAACCGTTGCATTTTTTACTGCCTTGTTCGGTGAGACTATCGTTGCACTAAAAAAAAAAATGGCATACCCGCGTTCAGTCTCCACTAATATATGTCAAAAAAATAATTCATATTATAGATCCTAATTAGAGAGAGCCAATTTTAATGTGTAAATCCATTGAGCATGCAAGCTATTTTGACTATAGGGTCATCGTCATACCTATTAGATACATTAGCTTTGTATGGTCACTGAGCTCATGGTATTTACACCATTATTGAATACATAAGTGTACCATATTATTTTCATAACTTTTCACAAAAGTCCATAGGTTTGAGAACCAAAGGAAATTGAATTTTTATCTGTAGTTGTTGTGCGCAGGTATGCGGCGCCTTATACCCACAATTCTTCCAAACCAACTGGGGCGTCTGCAACCAGAACAAGACCACCGGGTGAGTGTCCCATGCGAAGAACATCGTTCGTCACGGCCACTTAAGCTAGAACGCAGTCTCACCCCAATATGCAGGTGCCGCCAGTGTCCCTCCACCATCATTGAGCCCCGCTGACCTCCAGTCACTGGTGCACTATAACACAAAAGGACTGTCGACTGCATGCATCAGTCATACCAGACTCTACCACATCCCAGATGCCAGGCCCATAATCCACTTGTATTAGATGTAAGTGTGGACGTATAGACGAGAAATGAGACACCTCGGACAACTGAGATATATTTAACTTGCCCTATAACCACCTCTATATTCGAGTCTTGACTGAATTGTTTACGGAAGAGTTTTAATATACAGGATGGTCAGCCCAATATCAAAATCACAGCTAATATATATCACTCGCCTTAATAGAATAAAATTTACAAAAGTGCACAAAGACTCTTTTAGAGTGGATATATATAAACAATAGGCCAGAGTCAAAATAGTATGTTTAATTGTGGACATTTTACAACGCGATCTTGTGCACGGAAAAAGTAGTAATCATTTTACATCGTTAAGTAAGCTGTATCGATATCATATGTTGATTTCTATTACATTTTCCGCTCTATACTCTCTCACATTATACATAACAGAGAGTTTAAAATTCAGAAATTCACTCTTTGAATATATTTCTACTCACTGAAAATAAGAACAAGAATATCTTAGATCAACAACGTAAAAAAAGATCAATTCTCATACAGTCTGGGGAATTATTAGCATCCTTATACGTTAATTACGTTTCAATTCATTCGTATAATAAGCGCTATGAAATTACCCCGATATCATAATCTTCTATTAATATCATATACGTTGATTACCATGACGCGAAATCTAGTACTTACGGATGAAGAATAAAAGTGTGAGAAATCGCGCAACATATGATGTCACATATACACCAAAACAGTTCTAGGACATCATTTGTGAAGCGAGGAAAACGGATCAGCTTCCACTCGCTATACCCCTGGCTGCGTCTGTGGCTGTAGGAACTCTTCTCCCTTGAATCCTTCACCGAATCCTTCAAACATGATCTTCTTTCCACGGAATTTCTCCACTTCTGGTTTGTTTCGGATAATCTCGGCTGGCGCTTGAAAACATAAAGATCCCTTCTTCGAGTTACAAACCTTCAGTAACTCGTTCCGATATAGGTCCTGGCAAACCAAGGGGGAATGTCTTCACATTTCAGGGATTAAAAGGTACCAAAACATTTCAGTCCGCTGACAGTTGTCGAGAAATGAGAATCCTGCCACCTTTATAAAGAAGATCGTCGAGCCAATCGGCAGACAAATGCCTCTCTCTATAAATAAAACCTACTCTACCATCCAATTATAGGAAGTCACCACAAGAGGTCTCTCTAGTAAGTTCCTACGCTTACATTCTCCAATACATTGACACCCCACCCCTATCTCACGCTCCTCCCGTTTACCCAAGCATTAACATCAAACGCGAGTTTCCCTCGGTACCCGCAATACATCCCCAGCCTCTTACTTTCTTAACAAAAATACATATGGTAGACCTAGCGTAAACTGAAACGCTTTCTAAAATCAAGGTCCTGATAGTTTCAGCTCTCGAATGAGTCCTTTATATAGTTTTCATGTACATATTCTGCCTGAAAATAGTTACAGATTACTTTTGTGTGTGCTATAATCTTTCTCAAATTAATATATTTTCATATATATCTTTCTGTGAATGTTATTGACACACACATGTGTGTACAAGAAAAGAACTGAATAAAAATAATATTTAATTATTGTATAAAAGCTTTTAATCAGTATGATATTTTATCTTCTATTTAGAATGCAAGTTTGTCAATTTATCATCAAATCAACACTCCACCATGAGGTTTTGTATATCAGAGAGAATTGGGAGGTGTAAGACTGTTTATTAGTTGGGTCCATGTGATTTTTTTCATTAGTCCTGCAGTGGTGAAATCGTACAACCAGAACGCAACACATAAGAGCAGATCAGAAAGAAAGTGTAATAGTGTGAGGAGTCTCCAGAGAGTGAGTAGCTTTGAAGTCACAAGAGAACTGCGTAATATAAAAGTCTTCCTTGCTCGCAGGAAAGAACGACCCAAGCGTGGCGCCTCGATGGGAAAATAGAACTGACTCACGACTATTGTTCCTCCTATGTATACTCCTGTTGCGCTAGATATAAGGTGCGAGAGTGGACATAGTGGATTTGGTGCTGTGACGTCGACTAGGCAAAATCATGACGCCCTCGCAGACAAAGAAGGACGCGAGAATCGCGCTATCTAGATGAGCTTACGGGCGAGGCGTCATTTCCTCCTCACCAATATTTTACAAACACTAAGAATACTCTTTTATCCTTGAGGTAAACACAATTGAGGTAAGTAATTATTCACAAGACAGGAGAGAAATATTGGTGTTTAGGAAATATTATGCTTTGTGTTAAAATTAAATGGACACGACGAGAGACCGTGGAGAGAGGAGATCAAGTTTTACATAGGATGTATATAAGGAAAACTCTGTTAAAAAAGTGCTATTTCTTCTCAAGAACCACTGGGCCAAGAAAACAGTTTACTGAAAATATATTACATGATATTGTTGTGCTTAGCTCTGACTGGTCAATTTCACAGTTTTAGTGAGAATGCTTAAGTTATTTTTTTCTCTTGCGAAAAGTATATCACTGAATACACCTTGTGTATTGCTTTCTAGAGAATCTGATATGTGCTAGTTTTTAGATCGATTGTGTGTAAACAGTTGTTATAATACATTCAAAGTTGACAGCTATTGCCTTGGAGAATTGTGAGGAAACTTTCGATGCTGGTCTTCAAGCTTTCGAGAAGGAAGGGTAGTTTCAGACGATGACGGCACCCAATTAGGGGAATCCCAAAGTGATTTACATCACGTGTCCCTTAAAGATCAGCTTATCCAGGCCGAGCAACGTCTGCAAGTCCATTACACAGCATCCGAAGAGAAATCTCTTGTTAACACGACGAACATGGGGAGACGCTGTGCCTAAGAAATACTTTCTCTAATGCTCGAAGAGGGACAGGAAAACACCAGCGATCTTCGTGCTGCCAGGCGAACTTACAGGAGGCTGATGAAATACCGAAGCAGAATCGAGTATCTGTAATGCATAACTTTCGCCAAGAAGCAAGCTCCACATTTTAAACCCAGCTGGTTTATGAGAATTGCCAGAGTGGAGGGATTGAATTGATACCACCACTGTGCATGATGCAAGTTCTGGAATGAGAGGGAAATTAAGTCAGATATCCCTCATCACTGAATGTGAACTAGTGTAGGTATAAGACATTACTGAGTAAAGATGATTTGTACTTTTTCGAGAACAACAATTGATTTCATAAAAGTGAAACTACTGTTAAACAGAGAGAATTAATTTGGTGAGTGCAAAACAATATTTCTAAGCCGCTATGCTGAGCAATTTTGAAAGAAGACCTTGTCTCGGCGGCAAAACTTTATTAGCGCAACCGAGTAAGCCACATGGTGCAATTAAGCGGATTGGTGAATGTCAATGAAACCTTTTTTAGTGCACGAAGCTTCAACTTCTACATAAGAGGGAAATCATAAAGTTGTACAACTTAAGTGTATTAGTTGCCGCAACTAAAGGCATCCTAGATAAGTAAGAAATACTGCGTTAGCTGAATAATAGATTCTGCGTTTTAAAACAAAGATGATAGTGTAACATATGTTTTTTGGATCTACATTTAGAAAATAATCCAATTATTTACTATTTATGTGTAATTCGTTACAACAAAGGGAGTATGCAAACTCATGTCATTGTGACGCCCTATTCTCAACTTTTGAACAAAACTACTCGTTAAGAGGTGTGAGAACCTATTGATCCAGTTTAAGTCTTTCCCACGTAGAGTGCTTGCCCAGGCACTGGACCTTACTTAACGCAATGGCGTGAGTACTGCTGACTGGACAAGTACAGATATCAAAGAGTCTTCGCAAGTGGATACTCATATTTCAAATTTTTCGCCTTACACCGGTCACACTATAGTTAGGGCACATTGTCCGATGATGGGGATACCTGTGGATACCCTTACCAGAAAAAGGTTATCCGTAGCATTCATGGGGTAAGGAACGCCTTGCCTGCCCGCTCCCTCGACCGACGGTTGGTTGTCTAATCTTAGTTCTCAAATAGAGAACGTGTTTAAAGGGAATTGTGAGATTGTTCAACGTGTAAATGAGAATGCGAGCACAAATGATACATGGAATATAGGATGTATATTGTTGCATTCAATTGATATCTTATTTATAACTCTTATCACTTCCTACATCTGCGAATATAGTAACAAGTTTTGATAAGTAGAAAAAGAGGGGATGCACAGGGGATGTCAATGATGTTATAAATCAGTCATAAATAATTAACGTATAGTAGTAGATAAAAATACAGAGATATGACTGTCATCTGTAACTGGTATGCATATATTATTCATTATTGTAAGAAGTTCAGTACATCAAAGTAGTGTCATAAGGTTAGAATTGAAAATAGTTAAACTAAAATAATATATGGGAAACTTTTCATATGTCTTTTTCAATCCCATATGCTTCGATTCAAATGGCTGAATATATATTACAGATAAAAATTCAAGAATTTCATGAGTCTCTATTGGAGTGATACACAAAGCTTGAGCGTGATTAGTCACCATGATACTGTCTTAAATCATGAAACAGAATAGGAGCGACATAATGGAATCAATGACATTTATACAATTATATATTATGGACATGACATTAAATATATATTTGTAGAGATAGAAGACGTGGCTTCCATGACAGTCTACTTTATATGGATTGTAGAAGTAGCAGAGACGGGGAGCTGAGTGCGTTCTTGGAGACACTAAACAGCGTACAGGTAGTGGAGATAACGACCATGATTGATGGAAACACTATCGCCACAGCATGCCCAACGCTTTCACACTGGCTCATCCGAATCTAGGTCAGTTTTCGCCCCGCTTACTCTCACATCACAGCTTTATAAGATTACTCCCACACACGTCGTAAAGGTTGAGTCAGATGTCACTCTCATAATTTCGCAACTGAGTTTAATAAGGCACATCCAAGTCTAAAATTGTCTCTTCTGTAGATGGACCATCTTTAGGTAGGCGCAGGTATGAATGAAGGAGCTTTGCCAAGGATGCTTATTCAAATGATGCACTTTTCCAAGAGAGATCACATATGACAAATTTCATTATTATTGCTAACGGAGATTTGTGCTTTATACTCTCTCATGTACCTGTATATGCCACTTCACGACCACCACAGAATGTGGTGGTTGACGGCGTTATTTATCTAGTTATTTCAGCAATGATTTTATTTTAGACTCATAGTGCGCGGTGTATGTAATAAATATCGCCGGCGTGGTTTTGTACCCATTTTCAGTGTGATGAAAACATAAGCCTTAGGTATAAGCGTGATATCTCGTAAATTATGAGCATCTTACTTGTGTATTAACCCATTCCCGAAAAAGTTGGTGGTAGAAATGGACTATAGATAGTTTTGTTTCGCACCACTGTGCAAGTAATAATTATACATTTTGTAGAAGTATTTAGCTTACTAACTTACGATGTATAGTGTTGCCTCTAAGAGGTGGATCCAGTCAGCCTTATAGGTTTTTTAGAGGTAATAAATCGCCACAAGCTTGGACGCAAACACCTTTGCCCAGCACACTCGCCCCATATACGGGGTGAATTGTTCATGTATACTGAGGATAATTTCCATTATGGGTTAATTACGCTAATTTTCTCATTGGCTGGATCACTTACGTATATAGGACTGTGTTTCATAATAGATTTGAATTCCATGGAGTGCACTCAAGGTCTGATAACAACGGGCCTGTAGGGGGTTGTGGTGATATAATAAGAACAGAATACTCCAACGTGTTTCTTGAGATCTTCTGCCTCCAGTCTCATAGTCTATATAAAAACCTGTTAAGTGCGTCAATAAAACCTATAAGGGGATATTCGATTAACCACTAAAATGCTGCGCGATGGTAATTTTACCCTCACACAAAGGATATAGAGAGTTTGACCAAGGCAATAAACAGATGAGACAAGATTCGCGGTCTACTCCCGTCCTCTATTTAAATACAGTTCCAGGCTCTGGCTATGTCTGAGATCGCCTTTGGACAAGGAATTTTATCCAATCTGGAAAGTCTGACGGGTGTTCCTTGGTGCTTGTTTGGAAGGCATTGATATTTGAAATATTCTTAACAGATAGCTACCTTTTGGTTCTTCAGGTTGAGTTGAATCCTGCATTAAACCGAGATAGTTTTTTTTTTTAGGGAGACCGATATAGTTAAAATACTTGTGCTGTCCCTCCAAGTAAATAAAGGAGTTCATAGGTATAGGGTTTTATTGCTCTTGTTATTGTGCTTAAACATGGTGTCTGTTGTTTAAACGTAACTACTATCCATCCCAGTTTTTTAAAGATGTAAACAAATCAGTTACCAAATTTCGTACCATGAGAATGGTCATTTATAGAACAAACCGGACTCCTCCCGACAGGCGAAGGCGAAGATCACGGATAACACATAATGAATAAAAGCTGATTATCAATGTTATTAATCTACCAGTA
>CAJDSM010030126.1:30556-40830 GCA_903981925.1 Ostrea lurida
TTACCTTCATATTAACACAAAGAATGACAATACAGAGCATACTATACCTTATCATTCCAGATTCCCTAACTGAAAGATATTCTCAAAGTTTTTAAGATTTTCAAATATTCAGCCAAACCTGCTGTTAATGCCTGAATTTTCTTTTTCTTCAACCTTTATCTTTGTGGTAATTACCTGAGATTAGTTTAACCTAAGGTTTTTATGGACTAGGTTTTTATGACTATGTATTACCTTGGAGATTCAGTTTTATACCTAAGGTTTTTATCACTATGTATTTACCTGGAGATATTAGTACACTGTTTTGAGCCTTGATTGTATCTATCTAAAGCATGTCCAGTAAGCCCGTGCGACAGCCTTGGTGTCAATTTCCCCATCGGTCATTGGTCAACTTACAGTGTCCTTCACTGGGACTGAAATTTTAATTCAATATAGAAAATCATGAAATTTCAAATTTTACCAAATTATCACTAAGTTCTATTCCAAGAGGCAACAAAAATCTCAACTAATCGTTAAAATCTTTCTATAGAATCTTTGTTGAGGGTGCATTATTGTAATACTGCAGTAATAGTCTCAATAAAGACTGGCAATTACTTATGTATTTACAATATGTTAAATGGATAGGCAGATATTGAGCTGTATATACACTACTAGAATACAAAAAAACTCAATTTCTTGTCTCCTGCATCAAAGTGAGTTCATTCATACAGTATTAATTCAATAGGTCTCAAAAAGTCTTTTCATTGGCCTACCAAGTAAATCTGAAAATTGTGTGGCAGGCCGGCGTCACACTAAAAAGAACTCCATAGAAAACGACTGATAAGAAACACAAAAAAAATTGTATCATTACCAGACAAAGAAGGACCCATCAAATACTTATACAAAATATGCTCTGTAATCTAGTCAATAATGATTTTATCAATTTATTAATCATACCAGTGTCTTTGGCTGATTATCAATGTTATTAATCTACCAGTATCTTTGAGCTTGATTATCAATGGGTATTAAATCTACACAGTGTCTTGAGCTGATATCAATGTTATTAATCTACCAGTGTCTGTGAGGATTATCAAATGTTATTAATCTACAGTATCTTTGACTGATTATCAATTTATTAATCTACCAGTGTCTTTGAGCTGATATCAATGTTATTAATCTACCAGTGTCTTGAGCTGATTATCAATGTTATAATCTACCAGTGTCTTTGAGCTGATTATCACCTTGTCGTTGTAGAGCCATGCCACCAAATGTCCTGTAGCATTCCAGTAGAACTGTTAAACAGCCATGCAGCGTCTGCCAGAAACAGCTCCGGTTTGTACGTGTTAATTATCTCGTACACTCGCGGAACTTGACCTATTAAATTGAAATTGACAGGACATTCTTTTAAAAAAAACTATACCAAAACTAAAAATAGTACAATTCTGGTCCATGTCAGTCCTAAGGCAATGTAACTTAAGGTAGCTCACTACACTAAAGCTTATACTCTTAATAACACAACGTCACAATGGCGATTTAAATAGTTTGTGAAATAGCTTGCTTCATCAAAAGTTGACGTATAACTCATAGCTCAGTAGGTAAAGCATTGTTTGGTAAAAAGGGCAGGCCCGAGTTCGAATCCGCCAGGGACTTTTGTTCATATTTCTACAAGAAAGTTTGAATAAATCATGCTTTTTGTATTCAAATTTCTATATTTTCCACCTTTTTCACATGTATAATCATTAGTATATCACCATATCTTTCATATTAAAATCATATCGTACTGTTTGAGAAACTTTTCCAGAATGTAATAGGCCACCTTAATTGGTCAGGTGACACCAGGCTTTTGCACAAGGACGGATACAAAATGTTCCCTGGTTGGGGGATCGTAACCAGGAATACAAAAATAGTTTCACAACTATCAAATGTCAGAATTCAATATAACTATAGTTATGAACCAAATCAAAATAAAGAATACACACAATTAAGGCCCATTTAGAAGGCTTAATTGTATGTCATATTTTTTTTTTGAATGCAATTAACAAATTTATTAAAATTCTAAATACATTTTCTTTTATTTAATTTCAAAAATAGATTAATGCATTTATATGTACATGTACCTTTGGCGGAAAAACTTGTTTTGTATGTTATTTCCCGTCCTGGAGATAAGCGGAATGAAACATTCCAAGCATTGCATGATATAACCCCAAACTTCACCCCGGTTCCTGCCCAGAGCTGTTTCAAACTCCCTACAAGATGAAATCACTGATAAGATCATCTTCATTGATTCTTAAATTCACTTTAAACAATATCATACAGCTGTATATTGCAACTGTGGAATAACAAAGCAGAGTGACATTGTCTACTTCAGTCAAATACATTTCCAAGTCATAGCAAGCTACAAGGTGTGAATTAAATGATAAAATTTACCGCCATGGAAAATGTTTCTATGCAAATTAGCAACTAGCTGTCCCTTGAAATTTCTTGCCTGTATTAGCAAACATATCAATATTACTCTTATGTAAACCAATAGCACTCTAAAAGTAATGCGTTTGATAGCTTCCTTCAGTAAAGCGGAGACCAATAAATCTCTCATCTTATCGGATGAACAGCATGCACCATTACAGTGGTGACATGATGCTGGCGTTCCTCATTAAAATTTATGTTCAGCAATCATGCTTGTCTTTGAACTATTGAAAAAATCAATGTGATTAAAATCAAATCCTGTAAGCAAACAGTAAAAAAAACAAAATAGGAGTGGATCAAGGATCTGATTTTGAATCAGATTGATTTTGAAAACTCTATTTTATGCCCCCTTTGATAAAATGCCTATCGTTAAAATGATTGACGTCCATACGCTACGGAAATTGGTTTAGAAGGTTAGTCTAATTAGTCCAAGACCAACAATTGGATTCTAACACCCACCCCACTCTTAGTAGGAGAATGATACAAAGATGGCAAATTAAATATTTCAATTTTTAAAACTGTAATAGGAAGGAGATAATGCACCGACCAGATCGGGATTCGAACCTTGCGGCCCTCTGAATCTCTAAGTCAGTGCGTCTACCAACTGAGGCTATCTGGCCACCGGAGATACAACCCGGCTGACCGCTACTCTCCTCCCTCCTAAATTGTCTTTGTCCCCAAAGACAACACAACCCAGTTTCTTTGCCCTACAGGACTTTCACTAATCTCGCGTGAGATCAGCTCGCTCGATATTTGGACTGACGCCTTTCATGTGAAGGCGTCAGTCCAAATATTCTAGCCGAGCTGAATCTAAGGCGTCAGTCCAAATTCCAGTCGAGCTGAAAATCTCAACGAGATCAGACTTTTCACCTGCAATTCCAGGTGGTTCAACGGCACCAAATGTAACAGGAACAGAGATGCGGTAATCGTAATTCGTAATTCGTAATCACTGTAGATTGATTACAATTTGTCAAGTAACGAATGTATCTTATCGTGTATATTTAATTACATGTAATTTAATTGTAATTGATTACATTAATTACCCTTGTAATCATGAATTACATTTAGATTACTGTTTTGATTACTTGCATTTCATTTATATATTTCAGAATTTTATTATCAACAATTTCTCCTCAAAAATTTTATTATGTAGAGCATTATTTCTTATATTTCATTAAAAGCAGGTGCATTTATTCCTTTTATTCTGAACTCTTCTGTCTCGTTAATATTATTATATTATTTCAATATACGTTATAATAGATTATTTTTTTTCTTTTTTAAATTAAGTGCAAAAATTTATGTAGCGATTGATGTTATAAGATGTATTGTAACACAAGTCATATATTATTGTTGAAGAAACATAAAGCTAAATAAGTTAGACTGAGTTTCAATTTCTCTCCTCTATTTAGGTTTTAGTCCAAAACAAAAACCAGGAGTACCTACTTATAAAAAAAAAATGGTTAGACAATCATTGCCAAAAAAATGGCTTTAATAATTAATCACACACTGAGGAATGCTTTTAAGTTGTAATGGATGAGCCAAAGGGATATAGTTAAAAAGAAAACAATGTTACTTTGTTATTAAACATTCTAGGTTATTGCTCTGATGGACCACAATTATGAAAGTGTGGAATAATATCTATAGCCAAATAATGAAAATTTTAAACATATATTCAATCTCCTCATTCGTGGAATTATTTGTTGAAAGTTACCACATCTTTCTTGCTTATCTCTCATATCAACAACCACCTGGATGCACTGGATAATTTATGTTATAGACCCAAATAAAACTGTTTCTAGCTTCAAGGATCACTGTGATGGGTGGAGCTTACAGTATGGTAAATGTTAATTCTACCGATCAGAGAGCTATACACAGGAGTGGCCCAGAACTGTATGTAGGGGTTGTGGCATGATAGTGTTGTATAGATGGTGTATCCCTACCAGTAGCTGACACGCAGTCTACACCCCTTCCGCTTCTTTTGGTATTTGTTTTCCAATGTTAAAGCATATTTCATTCATTATTGATTTAAAAATAATTTCAATAAATTGTGTTATAGGAATTAAAGTGCAAAATTATTGTTTGATCATTTCATTTCCATAGTGTGCAATCAGTATTAAAATCATTCAACATTGAAATATCAAAGTGGAACTCGAAAGTTTCACCTCTTGTCATGCAGTTGGACATTATGACCAAAATTAACTCTTTGTTCATTAATTTTCAGAATTGTTTAATCAATATACACATAGTACATTGTAGATTAGTGCTTTGAGATAATAATGATAAATAATGTTTTAAGTGTTATGTTTTTCAATTTATAGCACCCTTGCAGTAATAAAAATAAAGTTTGCTCAGCAAAAAAGTATATAAAAAAGTAATCTGTAATTGTAATTTGATTACTTTTCAAAGTAATTGTATTGCTAATCAATTACATTTCAAATTAGCTGTAATTTTAATTTAATTGTAATCAGGAATTTCAATGTTAATCTGTAATTGTAATCGATTACATTGAATGTAATTGACCCCATGTCTGAAACAGGGAAGTAGAAAAGCAACAGACCAGACCCAGGGTTCTCATTAACGCCAAGAATCTGCGTAATAAACGCAACAAATTTATTGGGACGCAATTGTTAAAACGCGTGCATCTACGGACTCATCTAAGGACACTCCCGAATCGAGAAAATTCTAGATTTTTGAAGTCGGGGATCAAATCAATTCCTGTCAAGAAAGCTGAAACACCAATTTCATTACGAGAAACTCTTTATTCATTCTTTTAGTACGCTTGGACATGATTTGAGGTATTCATAGAATATTACTTGGTGATTTATCTAGTTGCTTGTTAAGTAATTAAAGTAACACTTTCGGTAGCCATCTGCCATGCATTTACAGTATATTATTTTTATTATTTATGCAATAAAGACATTTTTTGGTTTCAAAAATTATTGTTTTGATGCGAGGGTACTAGTAAATTGGGACTCAGCCTTATTGTTCTGGGACTCACAAATTTAGCTGCGGACGCAACCTTTCAAAAAACCGTGGAGTCCCCGGACTCAAGTTTTAAAATCCCTAGTTAAACCCTGCTGGCAGACCGGTATTCGAACCCAGTCCCCCTGAATCTGTATTCAGGTACATGTTCTACCAACAGAGCTATCTTGCCACCGGAGATCAAACCCGGCTGAATGCTACAGAACAAAACTTTTACCAACAAGATCCTGTTTTGGCCCAACATCAAAAGCATTCCAATTAAAAGAGTGGTTTGATGGATACATAGAAAATCCTTCACAGTGTTTCGTTGTAAGAACCACATATCTGAAACAAACATACAAAAATTATATACTGGGAAATATGTTGCTATTGATCATTCTAGCAATATATATCAGTTAACGTACTTAGCTCCTGATGCAACGATTATATCTCTCCATTTGTTTGGGTCATAGAACTCGGCACGGAAACTTCGAGCAAAGTCTGCGTACGTAAAACCAGGCGGGTAAAACTTCTTCATGTAGCTGGTCACGTCTGGCAGTGGAGTTGGACCCTTCCACCACCACCAGAACCACTCGTCATGCACACCGGGGACAGAATAAACACCCCAGTTAATAAAGAATCCGATCTTAGCATCGTCATACCATTCTGGAATCGGGCGAGTGTCCAGCGACTCCCAGTTTGGTTCATATTTGATACAATGTGTGACATCGATTACAATGCATGTAATGACGAAGCAGAGAATGGACCTGTGTAACATTTCGTCTTCTATTGTTTAAAGTAGGCCTATATATCAACTTATCAAGATCATAGTGTAAAGTGCGGTATGTTTGTTTACATTTACGCAACTTCCGGAAAGTGTATTACATTAAGTCGTACTAAGTTATATTCGTAAACTACATGTTTTCGAACGTTAAATTATTACTGAAGATACTTGGATACTGGGAATTATAGATCTATATTTACTTAATAGTTATGCTGAAATACCCCGATATCATAAATCTTCTTTTCTTCTTTCCTGGACTCCCAGGGAAGTGTAAATCATGGCAAACCATCAGTGGCGGGTGGCGGATTAAAATTACTAAGTTTGGACCCCCCCCCCCTTCAACAAATAAGTGGTGTGGTGGAGTGATGACCCAAACTAACAAAAAATTACTTTTTTGAAATATTGAGAGAGAGAAACGAGAGAGAGAGAGAGAGAGAAGAGAGAAGAGAGAGAGAGAGAGACGAGAGAAGAGAGAGAGAGAGAGAGAGAGATTTTATGTAAACCTAGATCAGTAGTTCAAGTTGATAAAAGCACAAAATGATTTTTTTATTAAATTTTGAAAAATAGATTTAACAGATTTGACGATTGAGTAATCTATAGACCGGAGTAGCGGTCTTGCGATGTATATAGTACCCGGTAAATTCGATAGAGATTCTAGTTGAATCAATCAAACTATATATACGTAACAGTAGTATCGCGGATAAATATCGCGGCGAGTAGTCTCGAAAATTGCTATTTTCACACTGTGCAAATAATTATAATTTTTACTTACTTACTTAGGCCCATAGCCCTTGTATGCCATCGACAACACCTTGCCAGCACACTCGGTATGTATGGGCTAATCTCATTGCTCCTGTCCAATTGATCCTCAGTCTCGGTGTCTCGCCTCCAGCTGTTGCGAGGCCGTCCTCTTTTCCTCTTGTCGATCCTGCGGATTCCAGGTCAGGGCTTGGTGTGTGGTGCTGGCTTCAGGTTTCCGAAAAGTATGTCCGATATAAATAGGCGAAGTTAACATGGTGTTAAACGTAATCACATCCATAAAAACATATACAAAATCGAGTGTATGGCAACACGGACCTCCGACAAAAAGCGAAGGCAGGATCAGGTGCCATGGAGGAGTAAGCATCCTCTGCTGTAGTGGTCTTCAAGATCCAATCAATGACCAGGATGAAGAGGAATGGCGTCATTAGGCAGCCCTGACCTACTCCAGTCTTCACCCCGAAACTCTCTGATGCGGTAACTGACCGGCGTGGGCGATCCTGCAGCTTATTTCCTGGTAGGTGTAGCGGATGAGGGAGATGATCTTCTGGGGCACTTCGTAATGTCTCAGCAGCTTCCACAGCGTCTCTCTATCAACACTGTCGAATGCTTTCTCGTCTCTCAATCTACACTGTCGAATGCTTTCTCGTAGTCTATGAAATTGACGTAGAGGGGGGGGGGGGGGGTTCCCCTCTAGCGACCACCCAATGATGATGGGTTGGCTGGCGATCTGGTTGGCCCAGGATCTGTTCCTGCGGAAGCCCGCCTACTGGTCTCGGAGCTTGGGGTCAACTGCCTCCCTCATCCTCTCTAGCAGGACTCTGTTGAGAACCTTGTCCGGCACTGATAAGAGCATAATCCCTCGGTAGTTGCTGCAGTCCCTGAGGTATCCTTTCTTTAATGGTGTCTGACTTTGTATGGATTCTGACTGAATATGTTGTCCGGCCCTGCAGCTATTCCCATTACTATAATGTTGCCATGCCTTCCTGATCCTGTGCTTTAGATGGTTTGGCAGTTGATGGGTAGCTCTGTCTCTGCTGCTGGTGCTTCAGGGGCAAGGCGGTTCAACAACTCCCTGAAGTGTTCTGCCCATCTCTTCAGCTGTTCCTCGGTTGTTGTAAGTGGGTTGCCATCCTTGTCTTTAACTGGTTTGTCTGTCTGCTGGAACTTGCCTGTCAGCTTCTTGGTTGTCAGGTATAGGTCCTTTAGGTTCCCTTGACCTGCTGCATCTCCGGTTTAATTGGCCAGTTCCTCGATATAGTCTCTCTTGTCCTCCTTGATGCTCCTCTTCACTTTCCTTTCAGCTGCTGTATACTCTTCTTGTGATTTTGCCTTAGCTGCTCTTGTTCGGCTCGATCATGTTCAGTGTAGCTTTCTTCTCTTTTCTTTTCTTTATTTTCTTGATAGTTTCGGAAGAGATCCACTCTTTGTGATGGATCTTCCTTTTTCTTAGAACCTCTCCAGGGTTTCCTGCTGTGTTCCCACTGTGTCTCAATGTCTGTCTCACTGTCTATGATCAGCTCTTGTAGTGGCTGGAACCAGTTGGAAAGGCTGATCTTGAACGCTGCTCGTGTTTTCTTGCTCCTGAACAGCCCCACGTTGAATTTTGTTGGTGCATTATTGTTAGTGTTGTTGTACCTCTTGAGCTGAAGTCGCACTGCTGTAACCAGAAAGTGGCGGTCTGAAGAGACGTTGACACCTTTCATCGCTCGCACATCCCGCCATGATCTCCTGAACTTCTGGCTGATGCAGATGTGGTAGATCTGGTTTTCCGTGATATGGTCGGGGGATCTTCAGGTGACCTTGTGGATGCTTCCTCCAATCACTAGCTGGTTCAGGGCGCACAGGTCTGCGAAACGCTCTATGTTCTCATCCATCTGCCCTAATCCATGTGTCGCCATGATATCCACATAGCCTGTGTTGTCCGCTCCTATCTTGGCGTTGAGGTCACCCATCAGTATGGTCATGTCCTTTGCGCCTCTCTTGTCTATCACTGCCTGGAGTTGCTGGTAGAAGTCCTCCTTCTTCTCTTCTGCATCAATGGTGGGAGCGTAGCACTGGATGATGTTCAGCTTGATGTCTTTTTTCTTGGTGGTGAACTTGGCTGTGATGATGCGGGAGATGACAGGTTCCCAGCCTATGAGTGCTTGCTGTGCCCACGGTGCCAGCATCAGGGCCACTCCCTCAGTGTGGGTAGCTCCGTCCTCTGTGTATCCGGAATAGAGTAGCTTCTCTCCTGATAATAATTTCAGCTGTCCTGCCTATAGCCACCTTGTCTCTCTCAATCCCAGCACTCCTATTTTGTAGGTCTTCATCTCTCTTGCGACCAGGATGGTTCTCCCTGTTTCATACATTGTCCTGATGTTCCATGTTGCTACTCCTGTTGTCCTTGGTGTCAGAATGGGGGTCAGCCCCGCAGCTCCCTTTCGGCTTTCACTGCACTGCGTCATGTGTCTCCGAGATGGAAACCCCTCCTCTCCCAGATGGATGGCTTGGATTGGTGTCGTCGATGCTTTTGTAACATTTTTTTTACAGACAGGGGTGTTAGCCCGGCGCAAACCCCTAAGCTTGGGGGGAGGTGATAATTTAATTTCGGAGTCATCCTTCTCCTAGAGGGATTGCCAGCCAAGAATTACGAGTTCCATCTACCTGGGTTTGAAATAAGAGTTTTCTTTCTCCTATACGAACTGCCTATCAAGGTTGAGCGAGCCCCATCTACCCCGGTTTGGAATCAGAGGTTTCCTCCTAGGCTATGTTGGTCCACGGCACCTTATTCCGTATTACTTAGTGCAACACACACCCCCACCCCTAAGGGCTCCTCACATCACTGCCACCCGGACGACGCGCCTCTACACCATATAGCCCCAGCGCGAGGAATCAAAGTTTATTCAACGGATAAATGTCAATATTTCACTTTTGAAAATGTATTTTTAAAAATGGCTTAAAGAGGTTCGCACCTGACATTTGGACTAATGTAAATTTTTTAAGGAAGTGTATTTTTGATTGGTACATGGATGGAGAATTGGAAAATCAAAAAGAAAAACTGGGGTTGGCATGCTTGTTATTGAGCTACATATAGTATAGTGTTTTAAATATGACATTTTTGCACTTAAAGTTTACTGAATATTTATTCATTTAAACTTGGTTTGTCTGTTGCTGTACACAAATGATAAAAATACAAATAAATCATTACATAGAATAGATACATAATCATGTCCTCTTACAATACAGATACATGTATAAAAATGGTTTAATACTTGTAATGGAAATAAATAATGACCTTTTAGCACTTGATGTACATAAAAACACATGATATCAAACTTCAAAAAAA